>JAEIFU010001218.1:0-76754 GCA_018904235.1 Lordiphosa stackelbergi
TTGTCATTTGAGCGCGCCGCTAATGTCTTCATTTTATTTTTAGTCTGCCGCACCTTGTCCTGTTAGTACCAAAATGAGCAGTTGGGTTAGATCAAATTGTGTGGTTTGCTTTGACCATTATTGGATACAAACGGGCATTTTGTTTACACATGCATTTTTATGGCCAATTTTAACGCGCCAATTTTGTGTGTTTCAAATGGGATTTCAGGTCGAAAGGTACTCCATTGCTCTAATGAAGCAGAGAGCAGACTTGACCAAAACATTGACTGAACTATGCGCAATTATCACGCACTCACACGCACACAGCACTGAGGTTCATTCCAGTACCATAAAGCTAACCAGGCAAGCAACGCGCCTTATCAAGAATTTCCTCCACTGCTGACAAAAAGTGACTTAAACTTGGCTAATAAATATCTCTGTTACCGCTTGACGCTCTAATAATGCAGAAGCGCAATACAGAAAGTTAGTCAGAGTGCAGCAAGCTATTTGTGAACAAATCAAAAATTCACATCAACCTTAGAAGAGTTTTGTTCCAAGTACTTAGTTTTGCATTTTCTTCATATAGAAAAAGTAACTTGCCGAGCAGACACACAGAAAACGTGAAAATACCACATAAGATGGCGAAAGTGCCAGTGCCACTTACTTAACCCCCCTCCCTCCCCTCCTCACCAAAACACTACCTCAGAAAAACACTGAAAGCCACCACCGTAATGACAGCTCAAAAGGGCAACAAAGCACTAAAAATAGTAGAAAATTACCGCAGGATATTCAAATTTCCACACAAGAAAGGTGGCCAAGGGGGTGACGATATATTCACAGTTGGCACGAAAATTTTACGTATCTCTAAATATAAAAGAGTTCAACCTGACTGACTGACTGGTGACCGCCGCACAGCCTAAACCATAAAAGAAAGGAAGCTGAGTTTTTCACAGTACACTTGGCCCTCGCTTAACCCGGACTCTTTTAGCACGAACTCGGTCTTACACGGATAAAAATGTGCTCCCTTACTTCTTTTAACATGCTAAAAACCTCGTTCTTACACGATTGCCAACTATCGATCGTTAGTGTCTTTGTGTTTGTATCATACAAAGCTGGTACAGCTTGATTAAATCCGAAAGTTAATAAATAAAATATATTAATTTCAGCTTTTACAATGGGAGAAAAAAGAATAGAGCTCCTTTAAAACGAAAAGTCATTTCTATAGAAACAAAAATACAATTCTAAACCGCTTAGACAATGAGCAAACTCCACCGGAAATTGTAAGAAGCCTTGACTTGAATAAGGCAACAGTTCGAACTATTAAAAAGGAAGGATTGGGTCATCTATGTATATCTAGAACATTTACAAGTAGAGCACGTGAAACTATTTTGGAGAAAATGGAAAGAGCACTTAGCATTTGGACTGATGATAGCGGATCATTCATGAAAAGGCCCTTAGGATTTATGAACTGCTCAAAGTGAAGAGCTCTCTTCCAGCATAGATTTCGTTGCTAGAAATGGATGGTTCGAGAAGATTTAAAAACGGTTCTCAATTCATAGCATTAAATTTAAAGGCGAAGCGGCATCGGCAGAGGAATTCTTGCCTGACCAATTTTTCAATGCTGATGAAACTTAACTTTGCTGGAAAAAAATGCCAAATCTAACTTTTTTTAGAAAAAGATGGCCTTAAGGCAAAAAAGATCATATCACTCTTTTGCTGTGTAGTAATGCGCCTGATGACTTTCAAGTAAAGCCAATGCTTGTTTATAAGTCTTTGAATCCCCGTGCGTTTAAAGGGATAGACAAGAGCAAATAACCCGTTTACTGGAAAGCAAATTTCAAAGCTTTGGTAACTGCAGAATTATTTAAAGACTGGTTCTTGAACTGTTTTGTACCTGAAGTTGAAAAATATTTAAAAAAGAAGAACTTACACTTTAAAGCACTTTTGTTGTTGGACAATGCCCAAGGTCATCCGAAAGATTTAAGCCAGTACTGCAGCCAATGGATCAGCGTATAATTTACACTTTCAAATAGAAGTGTCATATTATGAATTCCAGGATATATTGGAGCTTTCTCATTCAATTGAAGGTTAAGACTTCACCGACATGGCATTTGATGATGTGCAAGAGTTGTTTGAAGATGAAGGAATTAATGACGAATCATTGCTTGAGATTATTGTGAATGAAGTAAACGATTCGAAATCAGATGACAGCAATTCTGAAGAAACCGATCCGATTAGTTTAACAATAGAAAAGCTCCAAGAAGGATTCGCATATGCTAGCAGCTTGGAATCGTGCCTTTGAAACTCAGATCCGGTCTTCGAACGACGACTTAAGTTTAAGAGAGAGTTGGAAGAAATATTTTTGCTTTATAAGGAGTGCTATAAAGAAGCTTTAAAAAGCCACCAAACAATTGCAAATGACAGATTTTTTTGATAAGGAGCCACCAAAAAAGAAAACACGTTTAATCAAAACGGCTTAAACTATAAATGCCACCAAATGCATTTCAAATTTAATATAAATAAAAAAGAGAACTTCTTACTAAGCTAACTTCGTCTGTACCGCAAGTTTTTGATAAATTTGAAATAGCTTGTCTCAACGGTTACGTAACTTCGACCAAACTTCGCAGATCAGCTTAAAAGCATTACAAATTTACCCATGACTGTGTTTGGAGCAGTAATATTGAGAACAAATTACAATTTTTCTTACTTTAAAATTCCATATTCCGGAACGAACATTTGTATGGCATCTAAGAAGAACTAGTCATCCAATTTGCTCCGTTCCGATCATATTTTTAAAGCTACCGTGCAGAATAAAAGATCTGTGCCAGTTTCAGCTCGTAGCTCTAAACATGACATGTTTTCTATTCACGTGCCTCCATGCAATTTTGATTAGCAACCGTACACACCAACACTACCATTATTCACGAGTAAAGTTCGTCGTTCCACCAAGAAACAGAAGACGAACGACGGACGGACGGACAACGGACAGACGCACGAACAAAGTATCTTAATCGATATCAGCTGTTTTCGCCCTCATAAAAAGCACTTGACCCAGAAATTTACTTTATGTGGTACTTTCCCTCATTTTTACATTTCTACAACCCTCAACCGCAGATGATTCTTCTTTCTATGCGTTGCATTCTGGGTTATCCCTTTTTCAACTTTTAATCAAAATTATTGCCTTTTCAGTTTAGTTTAAGTTTTTTTCTTTTTATTTTCAAATTTACCCCCCCCTCTCCTTCCCCCCCTCCTCCATAAGCAGAAAAATTAAACGAAAAACACACTCAAAGTTTAAAGCAACAAAATGAAAAACTTTTAGTTTATTAATTTCATGAAATGTTTACAATGTTTAAGAGTATACTCTAGGAACGTAAGAGCAAATTTGGTTTCTTAGTATCAGTTTTTAAATTTACCATCTTTAAACGCATTTTTCCCTTTCGCGTTTTCGTTTTAAAATTTATGATTTACGAAAAAAATATATTACCTAAAAAGCAATGAAGCAAAATTTTTATGCTCAGCAAATTTTGGACCATTTTTCGTTTAAAATGTCGATTTTACTGAGCAAAAGTGGATTTACCATTTATAAGTAAAAATCAAATCAATACGGAAAACCCCATTTTTTGGGGCAAGTGGATTTGTGCGACCTTATCTGAACGTCTTTGAGAATAGAAAATCTGGAAATCTGTGGGATAATTTGAGAAAATGCCGGTGCACCTATGGAACTTTTTTGTTTTTCATCCGATCAAGCTCAAACTCATTTTCAAAAATCTATATGTAAATTCAACAATAACTGCATACCAATCTGCCGAAAAATCAACCCTCTCTGGGTGGAAAGTGGGGGGTCAAGGTTTGAAAGGCGAAAGTTTAGTTGCCAGCGATTGGCTCAAAACAAAAAAAAAATTTTTTTCAAAGTTACACATAATAAAACATAAAAAACTTGACTTTCAAATTTTGGAAAATCTTTCCCCAAAGTCCGAAAATTTGGGGAAAACTGATGTATGAAACTGTACTGTTTATCATCCGATCAGATTCAAACTCATTTTGAAAGATCTATATACAAATCCAATAATAACTGCGCACCAATTTTCCAGAAAAATCTGCCCACAGGAAAAATGGCAGGTAAATTCTGCACGCAAAAAACTAACTATTTTTTATTCGATTGGCCTGAAACTTGGCTTGCAAAAGTAGAATGTAAAATAAATTGAGATGTGATTTTCCGGTGTTGGAAAATTTGACATAACGATCGGAAAATTCCTGGAAAACTCTGTATGCAAAAAACTATTTTTCACCCGATTGACTTGAAACGCGGTTTGTAAGTGATTTTGCAATGTCTGAAAATCCGCCCTTTAGGCGTAAAAAGTCCGGAAAATTCTACATGCAACAAAACTATTTTTCACCCGATTGACTTGAAACTCGGTTTGTAGTGATAAAATTCTGTTTCATTTGTGGTGTTATTTTCCGACGTGGAAATACCGCAGGGACGGGATGCCCACTAGGAAGTGGGAGGGAAGTGGTTGGGAAGTGGGTGGGATGTGGGTGGCAAGTGGGTGGTATGTGGGCGGGAAGTAGGTGGAAAGTAGTTGGGAAGTGGATGGGATGTTAGTGGGATGTGGGTGCTAAGTGGGTGGGATGTGGGGATATGGGTGGGAAGTTGGTGGGATGTGTGCGTGAAACGGGTAGGATGTGGGTGGAAGTGGATATGGATGGGAAGTGGGTGGAAAACGGATTGGAAGTGAGTGGAATGGAGTGGTTAGCGGTTGGAAAGTAAATGGGAAATGGGTGGGAATTGGAGGGAAAACAGCAAAGTCCTAACGGGAAAATGTATGTCTATGTATGTAAGAATCAATTTCTGGGCTCTACTGGGGACACAAGTTTAAAAAATATTTTAAAATTTAGTAAATATGTTGATATGGTTAGCGACCTTTGATTTTTATTAGCTATTTTTTAGCTGGCTCGAGGTCAATGTTTTTTACATGCTTATTAAAAACAAACAAACAAACACGGGTTTTTTGATTTTCCAATATATTTTAAACCCCTTCGGGATTCGTCTTTAGGGCTGTAAACAATATAACACAAAATTGTTGAGCACGTAAAAAACATTGACCTCGAGTCAGCTAAAAAAATCCCTAATAATTTAGTAAATATTAGACTCTTCACGATAACCTTCAAACTGATTCTTTTATTAGTTCTACACTGTTGAAGGCGCAGCAAAGCTCGACAGGGTATATGCTAGTACCATATATAAATACATACAATACTTACTTGTAAAGAGAATTCTGCCAAACGGTACGAAACTGAAACAAAGAAAAAGGTTCAAATTACTTTTTAAACACATTTGATGTTTTGTTAAAAATGTTAAAATATATATCTTTGTCTTTTACAACATTGGTGAGCATAAGTATCCTTCTTATATTGTAGTGCTAGCGGTAAAATATGACCAGAGATAATTCCTATTTCCAGTTGGACACAATAGTTCGTGGTGCAGTTCACGTAAATAAACATGCTACAGTTTCCATTTGGCTCCCAGTTATACATCTCTCTTTCTTTATAAGTTTTTTAGGACTTTGTGGTCAGAACTGTTAAGGCTTAATTTTAAAAAAATGCTGTTCTTGAAATCGTTTTCATTCTGGGATTTATGTGTGAAGGTAGTTACGATAGGGAACTTAAAGGAAAGGCCTACCGCACTCTACAGACTTGTCTTTTAAAGACTTTTAATACAAATACTTCAAGTATTCTTAGTTAGGATTGAGATTTGCTCGTCAGCCTAAGTTTGAAAAATTGGTAGGAAGTAAAATGTAGGGCCGATTTTTCATCTTTTAGATAGCTTATTTATGACAGATAAACTTTGATTTTGTAATTTTACTTGACAGTTATTTGAGTATTATAATCTTGTCAACATCGGAGTTGCCATAGTTCTTATAAACCCGGAGTTGCCATACTCTTACAGCCCTATTATTCAATTATCTATTTATTCTGTTGTGGACTGATCTGTTTCATACCCAAAGATTTCGACACAAATATTTTCGTTTGCTATCAACTGTGTACCAATAGTTTTGGCGCTGACTGTATACGTGTGCCCCTTTTGCATATCGCATGCAGAAGTGCCAAGTTGCGGCATAATAAACCTAACTAAAGCACAGGAACAGAAAGAAAGTACCCATACACTTAGCGAGCACGAGCGCTTAGTATTTGGATAACAGCTGGGTGGCCGTGGCCCATTCTGCAGCTTTACTGCTGCTGCCTTTTCTCTTTTTTGTGCCCTTTGGCAGTGGTTGATTGCGCTAGCGATAAGCGTCGAATCCTTTTGGCGTTGCATGTTAACAGATGCAAATTAAAATGTTTGATTCAAGGGAAAGCGCAAAACAAAATGCTAGATATGCTCAGGAGGTGGAGGAAAAATATCTCAAATTGCAATTTAATTGCTGGCCGCAGGTCAGCCAAGGTGATACTAATATGCTTTGACGTTGAATGGACATGTCCCACCCATCGCCCGCGCACGCATAATAAAGACTGGAAGCTTTCTGGCCGGCATTTAGTGGCTTTTGAGGTCTTGGTCTTGAAGGGACTGCAAAATGCCGCGCAAATGAAATGAAATACTTGCGGTATAAACTACATACGACCCCACCAACTCCTTCCCCTCAAAAGCCCACCATCGTGCAGGCATATAATTAATTATTGTCGCAACATCATTAATCATGACTGTACCAGGACATCGTTTGCCTTTCGCGCTCCCTGTCTCTTGCTCATAATGTCGCATGTTTATTTATCTGTCGTCTGTTCAGTGTTATAGTTGTTTTTGTTGTGCAAGTGTCTGTGGCAGATTATGGTCACACTGCGCATAAACCTCAAACAACCACTTAAACGTATAGAGTGGGGTCCAAGTTAACCAACTGACTGATGACTGTCATGTGCGTGCCCTGGCCTGATGCCACCCCAAAGTCAACTGGAAATGCTTTTACCATGAAAAATGATTTTTATAATATGGCATGTGGAAGAGGCAAGTTAATGTAAACCTTAACTGGGGACACCACTTCAGAACAATAAGTAAAGAGGATTTAGAAATAGAATACAATTTTTTTGCAAAAGTAAATTTGTTTTCGTGTTTCGGAAACTTTTTTGTTTTTTACAAAATGGGGGCAAATGGATGAATTTAATTTTTTGTAATAAAAGTTTGGCCAATTCCGATTCCACTTAATTTTGTCTAGTTCGCAAAGTACCCAAAAGTATATTGGTTACTTTTTGGAGATACGTATTAAACCCCTATGTAGTTCATCCGGAAGGAAATACACGGAAAAGCAAAATGTAACGCAGTACTTGAATAGTATTCAAAAGGGCAATACGGCGCAAAAAAGTGCTGCTGCTGATTGAACAAAGCTTGCTGACCATTAGACGCCGCCACTACTTGATATGCTTGTTGAGGGATTTTGAATTCTGACCAATAGATGGTGCCACTAAAGGGACAAAGAAAGCCAGCGCTGCGGCAGTTCATTCGATCTTTATCAATCCTTTGGAAAATCGATAAATAATCTTGACTATTAAATATGTCTAGAAGGTACGAACCATTTCTCTACTAAAATGTGGGAGATATAACTGTAAAACTTTCATGCATATCCGGCACTATTTTTTACAAAAATAAACCAACCACTTTTTAGAAAAATTCGGTCCGGTTGAACAAATTTAGTCGTTTTTTCAACGACACATACAATAAAGAAATATAGAAATTCCTTGTAATCTGACTATCATTTAGAAGAGAAGTCAAGAACCGAATATGGATCGAGCATTAGAACTCTTAAATCACAAATGCAGAGCATAAAAGGAATGTAACTATGAAGAATATAATGTTGATTAAGGTTGTTATTCACATTATATGAAATCGTTGCTTATAAAGAATTAAAATTGAACTGGGTTGAGTTAGGTTAACAAAATATGCGAATGTTTACTAACTATTAAAGATTTTTAAATTCAGAGTTCTTTAAAATATGAAAATATGATAGTTCAAAATATCTTTTTATTGCTGCAGCCAAAAATAAAAAACTTCTTTAAAGCTACAGGATTTACAATTACTAGCAAGTGATTTTTATTCAGCTTGCTTTTCATTTCGAGCAACTGTGCTGAAATCTTTTGTTTATTACTGTAGTCGTTCGATAAACGTTCTTCTATTATGAGCTACGTACCAACATTGGCTGCAGTGCTGTAAGACCCGAGATTTCAAACTTTGTTAACTTCACATTACACATTACAGAAGCTCCAAAAAGAAATTCTTGATGAGAGTTTTAAATGATTCAGTAAGTTTTTGAAAGCAGTAGAAAGCAATAAACAAATAATAATATCAAATCTGTAAATTATGTTATAGATTCCTTCGACTATTGTGCAATACATCGACAAATGTTTTAAAATTTTGGAAAGGTGAAAAAAAGAAGACTTAAAAAATATTGCGTTAACTATACTTGCTCTTCCAGCAACTCAGGAATCAGTTTAACACTTTACAATCTAAGAAGAATGCTTATTAATTTAAACTAAGCGGTTCTCAAACGTTGTTAGTGTCAGCTAATGAAGTTAATAATTAAAAATTGCATTACTGACATGAAGAATATTATTTGAAAAAATAAGTCTTAATAAATCGAAATTATTCTTCTATGTTCAAGCGAACCGAGGTTCAAACCAAAACCTTGGGTTCAGGGGTTCCGATAAACGGTCCGCGAATTGAACCTTAGGCTTTACAACGATCGAACCCCCGGACCGAACCTTCTGTAAAATTTTAGAGGTTTGCAGCCTTGGTTTGGACAGAGCTATCCGATACACTTGAAACAAAGAGTGGTGTTAAGCAAGGATGTCTGCTGTCTCCGCTACTATTTGCACTTTATTTGGACAATCTACATGATTATCTTGAAGGAGGACTTAGCATAGACGACATTAATATCAGGATATCACTATACGCGAATGACACTGTAATACTAGCTGATAAAGTAGAAGTGTTGCAAGGAATGATCATGAGACTAGAGTCGTACTGTGTGAAATGGGGAATGGAAGTAAACCTGATAATGTCAGAAAACATGATCTTTCGCAACGGAGGACGCCTGGCAAGTAATGAGCCCTGGTATTTCAATAATAACAAAGTCAATGTAGAACAGGAGTATAAATATTTGGGAATAAACTTCACTCCACGAAGTGGAGAAACTATTAATGCAACAGGAGTCAATTTATCAACAAAAATGAAATTAGCCTTAAGTCGAAGTGGCATTTATTCAATGCAACCTGCGGAGGAGTGCAGACCTATGGTGCGCAAATTTGGGGTAATACGTGCTTCGACATTGTGGATAAGCTTCATAGATACTTCTGCAAAAGGATACTAAAACTACCGGACTGCACACCGAACTACGTATTAGCATTGGAAACGGTCATGGAAGATGGCCATTTTTATACCTGTTCCCTTCACCTGAATTATTTTTCTACGAATTCAGAAGTAATAGACTCCCGCATATATTGTCCAATAAAATTTATGAAAGAAACATTGCTTGGAAAAAGGACATACAGAGACATATCGAACACTACGGCGACGAGTTACGAAACAATGCAACACGAGAGGATTGGAGAAGAGAATGCGGAAATCTTCTAGAAAAGCTTAGACAAGAATAAACAAAGAACCACACTGAAAAAGCAAGAGCTAGCGACAGTAGAATATACAAACATCTCGAATATACAAAAGGAGCACTATATTGTAACGACAGAAACACTCAAAGACACATAACATGGATTCTTAAAGCTAGGGGCGATTTGCTGAACCTAAACAGCAATCAACAAACAACTTCAAGGCTCTGCAACTTGTGCAACATGACGGAAGACGAATCAATTCACCATTTCTTAGGACGATGTGCAGTACTAAACGAATTTCGAGTTAGTTGTTTTTATAAATTTATTTAATATTTTGAATGGTGACATAGATGGAAGTTGGGTTGGGCTAGGAAACTACCTAGAATATGCCATGAAGTACAGAATGAGTTTAATAAATGAATTTCCTTAGGTATATAAATGTTAGCTTTTAAAATCTTGTAATGTAATATTTATAAATAGTCATTGTAACGGAACGGCTGAACACTCTCGGAACTCAATGGGAACGATCGGGTATCTCGCGACGAGCTTGGCAGCCCGGTGTAGTACCAGACGGTTCAACATGGGGTGCAAAGTCAATAAATCGGCTGACGGTTCTTTAAAACCATGCCTTAGCACGCTTAATATTTAAGATGTAATACAATATTGTTTTGAAATAATAAGAAAATAATAAAACCTACTACTACTACATACTACAACGACAACAATTTTAACTTAGTTTTCAATGGTTTGAGATATAAAAATCTCCAAAATACACTTATCGTAAATATCAAAATAGGACTTTGAAGTGCTTACTGCGCAAATTACATAAGCTTAAATGGCTACCAAATCTTTTAGTTTTCCTTTCATGTTAAATATTTTATTTGTCAATTTTTAACTTCGTACAAAGCTCATAAATCGGGCAATTTTTATGTATTTTTATTAAGCGCTCTTTATGAAATGTAGTTAATTAAAAACATAAATATTTCATATGGCCATTATGTGAAATTAAATGGCTTAAACTCGGGCAAAAGCAGTCGCGTTCATAAATATGGAAATTAAATAAAAAACAACAATTTAAACAGGTTTGATTTTGATCAGAAACGGAAGTGTATAATATTCGTATACGTATATTGTGCTATAATTCTCTGGGCGGGGCTTTTCATTAATTTAACGATAATTACGGCCATGTCTGCTGTCTGGTAATAATTTTTTTCACTTCACACTTTTGCATAAAGCATTTACAAGCCAATTTACAACAAAAGTGTTGCTTAAATGTCCATAATTTTTACACAAAAGGACATGCAGGGACAATAACTGTACAGGCATTGATGTGCAACAACAACACGAAGATTAAATAATTGTAGAGCTTCTATAAGTGATAAAATATTTATTAAATACCACTCAACACCTGTTCAACTTTAGTTTGGGGGCGTGCCAGCACTCTAATTGCTGGGGAAAGCCTCGAGCAATAAAGTGGGTGCCACTGTCACAGATGGTTGGTGGACATGGTCATAGGAGGCGGCAAGGAAAATCAATTTCTCTGTTGACCCAAGTCCAGCATAAATATTTCGTAAAAAAGAAAGAAATATAAGGGAGAGAATGAAAGACAAACAATTTGTCGACACAGGACCCTTCATATGCAGACCTGGCTCCGCTAAAGTTATTATTATTAAAAAAAAGCAATTGAAAATCAGAGCGCAAAAGTCGAATGAAATGAAAATCCATAAAATCAGAATTCAATACAAGGACTTGACGCTGCAGCCAGGACCAGTTTAAGCGTCTGTCAAGGACACTTCGGCTGGTATCTGCTTTCGCTGTGGCTTCTTTTTGCATTTCCAGTTGAATTGCATTTTCATTTCAAGTTGTTTATCGATAAAACGCAACGACGACGAACAACGTAGCCTCCGGACTTCGTTCGTCGTAAATCATTAAGCTCCCCTCTTATATTACTTGCTCTCTAGCCATTTGCAAAATAATTTATGTGCGTGTGTCGGCTGTGGGTGTGCACTGCGGGGTTACTCCGTTTGTATTGACCGCGAATAAGTGTAATAATAATAATGGCTTAATGATTATGTTTGTCATAAACGACGTCCCCCGGCAACTTCAGCGGCGGCGCATTATGTTTTATGAAGTGCCCCAGGTTGGGCTTACCAGCTGACTGCCAGGGCCAGCAAAGGCAGGGCAAGGATTTGTCAACACGCCTTTATGCGGAAAAAGCCTTAGTGCTTAGGACGTAGTTCCGTTGTAGCGGCTTCTGTGCATGCTTGGGAAACATTCAAATATTTACTCATAATTTTTTTCCGGGAGGGTTCCCGAAATGATGAGTGTTGCCCTGACTTTCGATTTTTCCTAAGCAGAGAAAACAACGCCAGAATTCTCACATTTCTCACTCTGTCTTCTAAGAGCTTGAGTACATCAAGTAATGCGAGTTCTTGTTATGCTTACTATGGTGCGTAGTCTACAGTTAAGTTAGTCTCAAAAAAGACTCTTTGACGATAATGTAATAGCAAAGCAAATTTCTCTAAATATTTGGAAAATTTAGCCCTGTTTAATGAAATAGAAGACGATTTTTACAACCAACTATTTAAAGATATATGAAAAGTGTAAATGCAGCTATAAACCACGATTTACAATAGGGCGCAAAGTAATTTTTAAGTTATTGAAAAAAATAATTTTATTACATCTTACCGTATTGGGACTTAAAACTCTTGAAACTAATCGATTCTACTACGAATGTCTTGACATAATTGCCTTGCCTTTTACACGATTTGAAAAACCTCAAGTCTCCCACAATATTCTGGGTTCTGCAGTACAGAGTGTGCTAACTGGTGGTAATTTTTTAATCTCGTGGTATGGTCACATCAAAAATGCTAAAAAAAACCCAATTGTTAGAACTTATTGGTATGGAGTCACCAAATGAACTTGAACACGGCCGAATATAAAAAACACATTTAGAACTAAATCCCAGATTTCTCATCTTCTACATAGAGCTATTTGTCACATAAACTAACAAATAACAAAGTAAATTCCAAGCTTATCTGATACAAAGGAGCTATCTGGAAGAAGAGAAATCGGCCCTAAGACTGCTTCGAGATGTACGTACTTACATTTCAAACTGATTTAAAATCCTGTAGATCACACTTTTGACTTGTCATAGCAAAGTGTTAGGCTGCGTTCACACAGTTCGACATATGAGACATGATAATCAAGTAATCCTGCTTGTTGTTATGTTATGAGTGTAAGGCTTCTAAAGACTTATAATTTAAATTTACTGTGCTGTGAAAACCTTAAAGTCGTTTTTGTGAAAACTGTGTCGGTGAACACGATTTTTTGAAAATGGCTCAACCGTTCTGTCTCAAAATTTAAAACAATTTTTTAAAATATATTGTTTAGAAATTACACACTTCTCTTTTCACCGATGAATGTTTTTTCTTTATAAAAAACTTAAGGCCAAAATTTGGATGTACAAACGATTTTTTTTTTGAGAATTCCTTCGATTAGTATCAAGATTTCAAAACACTGGGAAAAACAATCAGTCCATTCCGTGATTTCCGGGATCAATTCATACTTTACTGGGACTTGAACCTCGGACCTCCGAAGACTGAGAACCCGGAGGACGACACCTCAAGTGAATCAAGTACAAACGGTGTCAATAGTACGGTAAGTACGAAAATACTTGATCCAAGTACAAAAGTCTTATTTAAAGTACGTATTTTTCAATCCCGAAATACTTGTTTTAAGATCGTTTCGTGATATTTTAAGTACATTTTGAACTAGTATTAAATCTTTTTGGTCATAATATTAGTTTGTTATGTTCTTAAGTACAGCCCGATATTCTCTAAAAATAAGTGCAAACTGTTCTTCAGCGAAGTCTAATAAATTCTTGAAGTAGCCCCAAACATTTATGAAACAAAATTATACTTAAAAATATAAATACAAAATGTTCTTGCTCTAAGCCTATAAAGGTCTCTATATAATCGGGGGGTGTCACCGAAATCTCTAGCGATTTTGGCCTCGGTTGGTTTGCAAAACGCTCGAAAAATCCGTCGGTGCCCCAGAACTTCAAGAGATTTCGTTTTCTTATATGAAAATCGAGTTGGAAGGTTTGTGTCTATGCTAAAGGAACATTTCTATCCAATCTGTTAACAGGGTTGCCCTTTCATGCAAAAAAAAATTTCCCATCTAATATTTATGAGTTAATTTGATGTTTAAGAGCAATTTTTGATATTCTAATATGTTTTATGATGCATTTTTAAATTATAATTCAAATTTAAGTCATATTCTTCATAAATAAAATTAAAAATTTAAAAAATATTTTTGCGCCAATCATAAAATATAACTTGACAACTCTAAGCCATTGTTGGTGCCAATGTTGGCACACAGATGGCAACTCCATAAATTGAGGGCGCTGTGGTTGGCAGGTTTTAATTGTTACGCAGCATTAGGAGGGTTTTTAATTGAAGCACAAATTTTAATATTATAAAAATAAAATATTTAATTAATTTGAATGCACCTATCCAGAAAAATAATGTTGTTCACATTTCCAAAATTGCATATCAAAATTGATTGGTTGGTGAATTAAGCTAAATCTCCCGACAAAACACGAGAGATTTAAAACCAACCGATAAAGATTTCTGTGACACCGAGAATTGGTTTTGGGTTGGAATTTGTTTGGAAGAGATTTCTGTGACACCGCTGAATATCAAAATCCAGAGGAAATGAATTAACCAATCACCAAGCTGTTTATACTGTAGGTCAAGGTATACTAAACAAGGTAGGCCTACTCACTCTCTCGCTCTCTTGACAACTTGTTAAATTTCAGTCAGTAAGCAACTGTTGTAAGCAGAGCATCTCCGCGGACGTATTTTTTGTGATTTACTTAGTAGCTTAGTAGGCTCTGTATTGAAATATATTACTCTCTTGCTCTCTTTGACACAAATATAAGGAGTTGTGAGAGAGCGAGTGAGCCTACCTTGTTTAGTATACCTTGCTGTAGGTCAGAAATCTACCATCATCTCCATGACCAAAGTGTTAAAACCAGGAGGGAATTTCAAGAACAGATTCAACTTAAGGTAATTCGCACTTTCCGTAGCACACTTTTTGGAGTTTGCATTGTAAGTCAATTTTGACCTTAATCCAAGAAAATTTTTACTTGAACCAAGTACGATCTTTTCTTAAATTTTTCGGCCAACTGTAAGTACGAAATGTTCTTGATTCAAGAACGATTGTTCTCATTTTAATAATATTAACAGTCGTTTTTCTGTTATTGAAAGTTTCGTACTTAATTTAAGTACATCCAAGAACAAAACATACTTGAAATTTTAAGTACAAAACGGTATAAATGCTATACCAATCGATCTAGAACACTGACGGTCGTTTTTTTCTGAGTGTACAAAATTTAAACATTAAGGCCTATACTCAGATGAGATAAATTTTTAGTTTAGTACGATTTTTCACATGAATAGAAACAATTTCATACAAATAAGATGCCTTTTCAAACGTATTCAGATTTCAAAGCTGTACAAAATTGTTTCTATTTATGTGAAATATCGTACCAAACTAAAAATTTATCTTATCTCAGTATAGGCCTTTAACAAATTCAAAGGTCTTGGAAGGAATTTTTGAAACATCCCCTTGTATATCCCTTGCATAATTTTAGGAGTTTGCTGTGAATGTCTTTTCTGTTCTCAATCCAAAAAATTGTGTTGCTGAATTTAGAACGAAATTTTTATAAATTTTCAAGTGCCTTGAAATTTTAAGTACAAAACGGATCGATATAAAACCCTGCTAGTCGTTTATTTCTAATATTCAGCTCTGAGCAGTACATTACACTGTTCGAATGGCGCCACACTTAAAAATTTATCAGATATATTTTAGACAAGTCTTTCTTAATTTGTATTTAAACCTGTCGCATCTAGATATGGTCTTTGGCCAAAGTCATTCGTGCATTTCCTCCTTATTTCTTCGTGCTTTAATGCATGAAAGAGCATAATAACCTCGGCTTTACTTTCTTTAGTCATCTCAGCCTTCTAGTTTCTACTTACGTATATACATACTTTGTATGTTGTTGCCTGCCTTCGTACTGTTTATTTGCGTGCGGAAATGAACACATGAAGGCGTACAAATACCAAACATAGAAACACAATTACGCCCACTTCCTGTGCGTCTTAGCGAGGGGAAGGACCTCAGCCATTGGGCTTGGCTCATAAGTAGGTTTTCATTTTTGCCATAGCCTCTGTCGGTGTGCGTTAATAAATACACAGCAGTGATTTGTGTTTGTGTGTGTGACCGTGCCTCTATCGACAAATCATTGAGCTAGAGAGAAAACCATAAAAGAAATGTCATAATACACATATAATAATGTGCCAGAGGATACACATGATATGAAATGTTTGCTTGCGCACATGCTTACAGAAGCTGGAGCCTCGTCAGGATTCAGCTAGGCAGCTGACAATCAAAACAGCTTTAAGCGACGCGAACTGCTGAAATGGCTTCAAGTGTTTGAGCAAATGCTGATGATCTGCTGCTCAATGACACGAACAGGCCGGGCGGCATATTTGTGATATATAATTTGTTATTTCTTGCGTGAAGCTTAACAGCAGCTCCGAGGCTGTTGTCATAATTTCGTGCTGTCTGTCGCCTGTTTAATATTTTCGCGGCTAATGAAAAATAAAGCCTCGTACAGCATGTGGGGTTGCGTCTACGAACTGCTAAGCCTTGTGAGGAAGCTGTCAAATGCCCCGTGCATCATTTGTCAGGACCAGAGGCGCTGACACACTCACACACGCACGCATATGTGATTATCCCAATTTCTTTTTATGAAGGCCCCTGCCATTTTTGTTGTTGTTGTTGTTGATGTGTTGCCAGGCCGCTGTTAATGCAGCTTTTCACAATTTGTTGTGTGCTGATAGCAGATAAGCATTTGATGAGGTTTAATATTAAATTAGAACACATCTGAATCTGAGCCAATAAGCTGCTTATACCAAGCGATTCTCGAGATCTATACAATAAGCACAGAAGCTGCTCAACTCTGTGAGAATTTAACAAATTTAAAAAAATATACAAACAGGTGAGCATTTCAGGCATTTCAGCAGTGAAAATAAAGTTTCACACAAATCAAAGCAGAAAAGTTTTTAACCACACCAAGGAATGATACAACATATCATAAAAATGAGAATGTTCGAGTGTACAGCACAGACACAGACCATGGCAAAACAAATTTACCCCAGAAACTTTGACACGCAGTCACGAATAAAATTTATTTGTTTTTAATACCCATCGGGGAAAAGAAGCGGATAAGCGTGAGAGAAAGAGAGAGGAGGGGTTAGCCTGCCAGCAGCAGAAAATAAAAACTTTCTGGCTTTGATGTAAAGTTGGAATATGCGTACATTTAATTTTTTATTTTTGCATAAAATTCGCGACTTTCAGTAGTTAGTGTTACCTGCCTGTTAAATATTGTATTTAGAGAATTAAGTTTTTCCTAACTCAATCATATAAGTACAGTATCCATAACTCAAGTTAACGATTGATCTAGCTTTTATTAAAATTATTATTTTAATATATCCAAAAGATCTTAGTTGATTCCATAAATATATAATAAAAAAATCCAAAAATTTTGGTTAATTTTTTTACCCTCTGCGAAAAGCCATCAAAGTTTCCACAAATAGTACGTATACGACACGTTCACCGAATCGAAATTTCGTCGACGAACTCTCCGTATCATTTTAAAAGTTGTCAATATGAATTTAATCGAGCAACAAATAAATATGGAGCAGGAATCGAATGTATTTTTGGTCGGTAGACTAAGACCAAATTTTGACGATGCGAGTCCATTTCCAACGAAGAGATGCGTTTTATCCACGCTTTAATTACTAAATTTTTAAGCCTGTCCATTTCGGAAAGTGCGTCTAATGTGGCTTTCCAAGTTGGAGTCAGCATGGTCCACGAGCGGGGTTCCGCATGAAAGCATGGACCTTCTAGTCAGATACTGCCAACATAACAGTGGAAACCAAAACCATTTTGAGTGACCTTTTGGGTTACCATGGTCGATTCACTAACTCAAGACACCGCTCCATGGAGACCGATTGAATCGATAATAAAAAATAGAGCCCGACACGAAGAAGGAAGCCGGAGGAAGACTGCAGCATGTTTTTAAAATTGTAAAAAACCTTGGCACAAGTGTAATGCAGTCGGGAGAGACTACATTCAGGGAAATGAAATGAATTTACAATAATAAATAAAGATTTTTTGATTTATAAACAAATTCCCTGTGTTTTTCACATATAAGAATAGTTATCCTCATAATTTTTAGATCCTGGAAGAATGTAAATTGTCAAGTGGACGATAGTCTATGTATAAGCAGCACAAGAACGGCTGCAACCGTGATGCGCAGTACTTCAGTTCAGTTCGTGTGGGACCTTACTTTAAATATCCTGATAGTCTCTTAGTGTACGGCTGAAACTTGCTTTCATCTAGAAGTGAACAGCGCAGAATAGTAGAAATTTTGCCCTAATATACGATTTTTACAAAATATAAAAAAAGTCTTGCGGTATTTCCGCAGGCTTGTCTTTGCAAGCGCGTAGTTCTAGTTGTATTCGTCGCATCGTTTCACGCTAGAGCTTTTTGGAAAGCTCTTTTCACGCGCTAACACGTGTTTGATTTATTGTTGTTTGTTTTTAGTCGTTCGTGAGTTATAGCGTCGCAAACATGGAGCAAAATAAAGAGAAAATACGGCATATTTTACAGTACTACTACGATAAAGGCAAAAATGCATCTCATGCTGCCAATAAAATTTGTGCAGTTTATGGACCCGATACAGTTTCCATTTCCACCGCACAACGATGGTTTCAACGTTTTCGTTCTGGTGCAGAGGTGATCGAAGATGCGTCACGATCCGGAAGGCCTGTCGTCGAAAATTGCGATGACTGGCGATGAAAAGGCTGTTTGGGTCCCCCGACTTACGACAACGTTTGAAGCGCCGTCGGGTCGAACGTGAAGCGCAAACGGTCGTGGTCGAAAAGCGGTGAAGCTGCCCAGACGGTGGCCAAGCCTGGATTTACGGCCAGGAAGGTTCTACTGTGTGTTTGGTGGGATTGGCAGGGAATCATCCACTATGAGCTACTCCCCTATGGCCAAACGCTCAATTCGGACCTGTACTGCCCACAATTGGACCGCTTGAATGCAGCACTCATGCAGAAGAGGCCATCTTTGATCAACAGAGGCCGAATTGTCTTCCATCAGGACAACGCCAGGCCACACACATCTTTGGTGACGCGCCAGAAGCTCCGGGAGCTCGGATGGGAGGGTTCTTTTGCATCCACCGTATAGTCCGGATCTCGCACCAAGTGATTACCACCTATTTCTGTCCATGGCGAACGAGCCTGGTAGTCGGAAGTTGGCCACAAGAGAGTCCTGTGAAAATTGGCTCTCCGAGTTTTTTGCCAATAGGGAAGCGAGCTTCTATAAGAGGGGCATTATGAAGTTGGCATCTCGTTGGGAACTCGTCATCGAACAAAACGGCGCATATTTGACTTAAATCGCATTATTATAACCAATTTTATAAACAATTGAAAATTCAATAAAAATACCGCAAGACTTTTTTGACAACCTTATATATCTATATATATAAATGTGTACGCCCGACTGACATATTATCAACGGCCAGCCTAAACGGCTTATCCTACGGGCTTAAGATTTGGCATAGACCTTCGTTTAGTTATGCAGGTGCGCACTAAGAAAAAAAATTTGGAAAATTTCACCCGGGAAATTCGGAAAAGCGTCTGTTTGTATGGGAAAAATTTTATTTTTCATCCGATTTACTTAAAACTTGGTTTGTAAGCATAGTACACGAAATGATTCGACACTTGTTTTCCCGATTTCGGTCAATCCCTTAGAGAAAGGAAGAGTTTAGGAACGATACAATTTAAAACCAACAAGTTTTTCTTACTCCGACCGATGGGTCCTAAAACAGCCATAAGATAAAGTCATCCGATTTTGCCGAAATATTGCAAATCTGTTAAAAGCATCTGTGCGGAAGTTTTTATATATACCCTTGCAAATGTTCTAAAATCTCAGAGTTTAAGAATGCAACAATTTTTCTAACTAAAAGCCTCTTTTCGACCCATGGTTCCTATGGCAGCTATAAGATATACAGCTGTGCTCCGGCTTTCACTTACTTTTGTGATTTGCGATTTCAACAAATTCGTACGAATTCAATTATAAGTGCTCCCAAATTCGGAACTTCTTGTCCAAATTTGTATGTTTATCAATTGATCAAATTTAAATTAACAGAATCACATTGTGATATTATGTTGGCTTTTCTAATCCTCTTAAAAATATAACAAACGAAAACAAACATTAAATCGCCATAATAATGAAACACCAAAATTCAATTTGATATATTTGAAATTTCATCTAAAAATTTATAAATATATTTGCTTACTGCAGAGTTAAATAATTCTAAATTATGTCGACATTTTAATTGAAAATTCCTTTTGAAATGCAAATACAAATGCAAAGGAGCCGGCAAAATTCAATTACGGACCACACAAATCCACACTCCCAACCCTCAAGTGGGTGTGTGTGTGTGTGAAGTCGAGCTTGAAATTGAACAGACAAAATGAAGAAAAAAATATGTTATATGTTGTAATGTAATAAGGTAGCATTAATAATTTAAAATACAAATTGCCGACAGAGCACATGAGATATTTTAACCACAAGCAATTTAAATATTAAATGAATATGAGAAAGAAACAATTTTGAGAATTTCCATGTGGAAAGGCGGGTAGTTGCAGGGCTCCCCCTTCCAGAAGCAGCACCAGCAGCCGGCTGTGTCTGTGCGCCATGTTTGTTGTTTCCGTTTCCATTTCTTTACTTTCGGTTGCCTTACATGTGTATGTGCGCACGTCAAGTCAAATAAATTTAATAACGCATATAACCACATAGCAGTGGCTTTGTGTGACTGGCCCCAGACGCATCAGCGAACCGCACACTGCGGTGTCGGCGTCTGATAACAATGCAAATTAACACGGCGTATGCGCAATGTTTGTTTTGCTTTGCTTCTACGGTTACCTTAGCATACTTTTCAGCGTTAGTGTTTACACTTTCAAGCACTCGGGAAAATTGCTCATAAATACGCACACACACACACACACACGCTCATATGTATGTCTCTGGCCTGCATCGATTTTTACTGTCGTTTTGTGCCCATTTTTTGACTGCCTTTTTACGAGCCGCTTACATGATAAGGCCATAAAATAAGCCGCAGTTAGCCAGACACACACACACACACATTTCCATTACACATCATTTGGTCAGCCTTGTACTATGGATAATTTCCAATTTTTCAGTCAAAAAGTCATTTCAATTCTTCTTATATTCATAATGGAGAAGAGATTTTGGCGATAGTCTTAGGGGACAGTTTGTTGATAGTTTGGCAATAGTTTGGCAATAGTTTTATGACTTAAAAATACAACATGCATAGCGTATCGATGTACATTAGTGATATATGGTATTGCCTGTTTTCAATCAAATCTGTAATTTAATTTTTATATTTCTATACAATAACAAAATGCTTTTCATTCTTCCGATAAATTGGTCCTATTTATACAAAAGCATCATAAGCAGCCCTTGTTTGCTATCACAATGGGCCCTAGTTCACTCGAGGTTATTAAAAACTATATGAAAATATTGCCTGAATATGATGAGTTAGCTCAATAGGTGGGAGATCACTTATCTGAGAATATCCACATAATGATTGCCCAGTCCGCGGATATAGAGATAAGTAAAGTTTTTTCAGAACCTGTTCTAAATTTAAAGGATTGAAAAATTAAGAACAATTAACATTTAAAATTTATAAAGAAACTCTTTGTTCATTGACTAATTAAGTTTATAGAGCAGCTATTAGTTTGTTAAAATTTTCGCTGTTAAGTAAATAGAAAGTACCATTATTTTCTATGATTTTGTAACACACCAGAAGTGAAATCTGCCTACGTCCGAAAAGAAACGCTTTCTTAACTCTTTGAATAAACATTTTCTTGTCTCGCAGAACAGAATTTTGGCTATTCCCAGGAGGAAACGTTTTGTTATACCTTTAAAGAATTTTTCCCATCAAGTAGAAGAATACCAGAAGTGTCGCAGAGTGGTACACTTCTTCCCGAAGGCCTATGAAAATTCGACAGAAATTCCATATCGCTTTCGTAAAAAGATACCTTCTGGAAGAATCGCAATCTTATCTTTCGCGATACAAAATGTTTGCTGGGTACAAACATTTTGAAGGCAATCGACAGATTCTTTTTAAGAATTATTGATAGAAATTTTAATGCACTGAACTGCATTGCAACTAATCATAGGCTGATGATCAGTTGACAGTTGAGATACTTAAGCTCACAATGGGTGTGAATCTCTAATCCGAATTATAATTGGGTGTGGGTGACCGCACTACTCAATACCGGCTTAGCCTTTATGTTTAATTGAGAATAAAAAAACAAAACCACACAAAAAAAAAATTGCAAACCCAACATTTTTATACCCTGTACCCATTGAAAATGGGTAAAAGGGGATCATGAAGTTGTGCATATATATAAGTATATATATGTGGCCTGGGTCTCTGCCGTGATGCAAATAAGTCCAGAGACGACGATGTTTGTACTATGATGATTACACTGTGCGACAAATTTCAACTTTTTTCAAAACTACCAAGCACCACTATGCGGAATCGATAGTGCTACCCGCACTGAGTAAATCCCTATCAGCGTTTGGCTAGATTGGAAGCACTTTTTATACACTTGAAAAGTGTATTATAATTTTGCCCAGAAGTTTGCAACGCATAGAAGGAATCATCTCCGACCACATAAAGTATATATATTCTTGATCAGCATGACGAGCTGAGTCGATTAAGCTTTGTCCGTCCGTCTGTCCGTCTGTCTGTTTCTACGCGAACTAGTCCCTCAGTTTTGGAGCTATCGAGCTGAAACTTTGCACAGAGTCTTCTTTTTACTGCACGCTGCTAATATGTCGGAACCGACCGGATCGGATGACTACTTCTTGTAGCTGCCATACAAATGTTCGTTCGGAAAATGGGTTTTAGTGAGAAAAACTGGTTTGTTCTCAATATTATCGCTCTCAAACGCAGTCATGGGTAATATTGAATGTTTTTAAGCTGATTTGGCGAAGTTTGGTCGAAGTCGCTAACCGTTGTGACAAGCTATTTCAAGTGTATCAAAACTTCGGTACAGACGAAGTTAGCTTTTCCTTTCTCGTTTTTTTATAGACCCACAAAGTTTTTGAAATTGGGTGTGCCAACCAAAAAAAGGTGTCATTAGTTTTGGGAAAACAGCTCATTCAGTTTTAGTGATAGCTGCAAACTGTCTTCGGCAAAGTTGTAGCTGACAGTCCGCAGAATAAATTCTTCATACAAAGATTTTTAAAAAATCATGTTTTCCGGTAGTTTTTTTAAAAACTTTTTTTTCAAAAAACGTATTTTTTTACTTTTTCGAGTATAACTTTTAAAAAATCAGAATTTTTCGCATACTTTCTTTGGCGAGAAAATGAAGCTTTTCAGATACCAAACATCTCTTCTGAACAAGGTTTTACAATCTGAACACTTCTACATCCTCCAAAACGGCCCCAAAAGTGTGAATTTCTAAAAAAATTGACGTTACTACGCGTTCTTTGTTAACATGATCGAAAGACACTTTTGTGATGATCGTCTAAAGAAACACATATGCAAATACAAAACAAAATACAAATTTTGCTGATATGCTTTAAAAAAAAATCTGAAAACGACTAAGGTAAAAAATAAGAGAAAATCAAATTACGGAAGATTTTACTAGGAGTAAAATTTTATTTCGGCGTCATGTGACGCTGCAGCGCTGCGCTGACGTCATGCAAATTTTTTTTTGTTATTGTTTTAGTGGAGTTTCCCAGGGGGAGAGGGGGAAAAGTGGTTTTGAAGTGGTGGGAAGTGGGGGAAACTTGTGGGGAGTGGAAGGAGTGGAGAAGGGAAAGTGAAAGGGAGGAAAGTAGGGGTGACTTGACAGTGACTAAACAGTGACTTGACAGTGACTAAACAGTGACTAAACAGTGACTTGACAGTGACTTTAAAGCGACTAAACAGTGAATTAACAGTGATTTGACAGTGACTAAACAGTGACAAAACAGTGACTAAATGCCAGTGACTTGACAGTGACAGTGTCATGATAGTAACTAAACAGTGACTTGACAGTGTCTTTACAGTAACTAAACAATGACTTAACAGTGTCTTTACAGTGACTAAATAGTAACTTGACAGTGACTAAACAGTGACTTGACAGTGACTAAGCAGTGACTTGACAGTGACTAAGCAGTGACTTAACAGTGACTTGACAGTGACTTAACAGTGACTAAACAGTGACTTGACTGTGTCGAAACAGTGAATTCACTGCGACTAGACAGTAAGAGGGGGAAAGTGGGGTCAAAGTGGTGGAAAGTGGAGGGAAAGTGGAAGGTGTGGTGTCAAGTGACTAAACATTGACTGAAAAGTGACTTGACAGTGATTTGACTGTGATTTGACAGAGACTAAGCAGTGGCTAAAAAGTGTCTAAACAGTAACTTGACAGTGACTTGACATTGACTTGACAGTGACTTAACAGTGACTTAACAGTGACTTGACAGTGACTTGACAGCGACTAAACAGTGACTTGACAGTGACTAAACAACATTACAGAAAAGAAGGAAGAACACAGTAGCCAGTTATCTTAAATTTTAATCCCTTAAATTTAGCATCATCTTTCACATCATAGCCTCGTATATGCTATGCTTTATTTGTTCAGAATGTACATTTCCAGTACAGCCACCAAATTTGAAAATGTACATACATATATGCGTCAGGCTATTAAAATTTAATGAAATTTAACAAAATTTAGAACAGAAAAATTACAAAATTACCCATGGTACAACGATGCGAAAATTATGCTCCAAAGAAAATAAAATTTATTTGGAAAACTATAAAATCGGTCTTTAACCTTTTTAATGGGTAAACAAATCGATGTCTCAAATGAATAAGTTATTTAAAATGAACTTAGACTAAAAATTAATAAAAATTAAATTTTAATAAAACGGGTAACTCGTCTTTGCTGAAGTTTTTATACAAGAAACAGAGAAGACCACATTAAATCAAACAATTTTTCTTATTAAAACCCACTTTTCCCCATAGTACTATGACAGCTATAAGATATAGTCCTCCATTTTGACAAAACTTCCAAATTTGTAAAAGCAAATATTAATAATCCTGGGGGGAGACGTTAACATTAAAAACAAAAAATGTTTTCTCACAAAGACCCACCGACCGATAGTTCCATGTGCAAAGATAGTCATCCGATCCGGTCGGTTCCGACATATTAGTAGTGTGCAGTAAAAGAAGACTCTGTGCAAAGTTTCAGCTTTAAAACTGAGAGACTAGTTTGCGCAGAAACAGACAGACGGACAGACAGACAGACAGACGGACGGACAAACCACGACCGCTCGTCACCCTGATCAAATATATAGTTTATAGGGTCGGAAATGAATATTTCTATGCGTAGCAAACTTCTGGGCAAAATTATAATACCCTTTGCAAGGGTATAAAAATTGAATCTGTAGATTTCGTGCAAAGTTTGGTCGCGATAGCTTTGTAACTAAGGAGAAAACATAGAATAATCAGGCGGTGGGATGGACAGACGGACTTACAGACGGACGGACATGGCTATATCAACTAAGCTCGTCATGCTGATCAAGAATATAAATATATATATTAATGTGGTCGGTCTATGCGTTACAATTCTATTCTATCTATTCAATTTTAGGATACCCTCTGCAAGGGTATACAAATTCTTGGCCAAGAGCTTAATAAGTAAGTGGCTAAAAGTTGCAACGAAAGCCTATGGCCGAGAGAGCTCTTAAATTAACTGCCAGCAGCAGCTACATACACTCCAGCCTCATGGTTTTTGCGGCTTGCCAGTTCATTAATTTTAGTCGAGTGTCAAGAGACTGGCGCGCTTTGAATTACATGGAAAGGCACAAACTGTGCCCTTCCATTGGATACCCATCAATTTTACGGGAAAAAAGTCAATCTACTGTAATCCCAGCAGCTGACGCATCTTAATCATCTTCATCAAGATGCTCTCAATTGCCAAATCATGGTACATCAGCCAGCTGAGATCTGCTTATTTATGCATGCGCATATGTCATCTTGAGTATGCGAATGTGGCGCGGCAATCAACTGAAGCTGGGTACATGCCACACAGCAAACGTGTTCGTGGTGTATTTTGGGGCAATTGTCTATGCAATTTAGAGAGCACAACAACCCAAACACAATTGTGGGAAAGGTTAGACCAAAAGTCATGGGAAAATGTTCCAAAACAACAGTCTATCTTCACAAGCTTAAGCGAGTGCGGAGCACATCCTTTCACAGTTTGCAGTGCGGCGGCTTATCTGCTGTCATAATCAATAATTAAACTCACCCAGCTAAGCAAGATGGACAGTGGAATGCTAAAACATGATACGCTTCCCCCCTTTCGGATTTCTCGTCATATTGGTGGCGAGGTCGCACCATAAATATCAACCATGCCAAATGGGTTTTTATGCGCGAGCAGATGCAATCTGGGTGTGCAAATATTTCATTCATGACGCTTGTAAATCTTCTTTTGATTGCACTTAATACTTGTCACAGCACAAAAAAAAGGAGAGCAAAAGAAATTGCCAGCAAAGGCATGCCACAAGCCATCATATGAGGTGGAGAAAAAAAAAGTTCAGCCAACAAACTAACAAGAAATACAGCCAACGG
Organism: Lordiphosa stackelbergi; assembly: GCA_018904235.1. Lineage (NCBI taxonomy): Eukaryota > Metazoa > Arthropoda > Insecta > Diptera > Drosophilidae > Lordiphosa > Lordiphosa stackelbergi. Next base: position 26,372 of record JAEIFU010001218.1, read on the forward strand.
TAGGTAGAAAGGTAGCAAAATCATAATAATCCAACATGTTTGCATTCAAATTGAGAATTTCTCATAAAGTCGCACTGAATGCAAAACTCTCTTTGTGTGTGTGTGTGTCCTATCTCTGCAGGGAAATCTCATTTTAGTTCTATGCGCACATACGGCTCTTCGCCAGTTAAAAATCATGTTTTTCAATGCGTTGGCACAGTTGGCTGCAGATTCTGGTTATCAGCAAACAAACCTGCCGCACATGCCCTTTCCTTCTCCAGATATGAATCTCTCGGTTTTGCGGTTAGGATGAGCAAGCGACACCTTTTACCGCAATTTATCGTTTTGGTGGAATCTGAATTCTTTTGCCAAGACTTGAATTCACTCTCTGCATGTGGTTGCTTGGTTGCTTGGCACATCCTCGCGTTGAAAACAAGAATTATGATTATTTTCTTTCACTGAAACTGAAAAACTCCCCTCGCTCTTGACAAAGGTGTGCAAAATATGCGCATTATGAATGTCATATCTAGATTTGTATCTTAGATTTTGTTTGATTTGAGATACAAAGGGAGAAGTCTGTTTGGATTGGCTGGAGGAAGTCGTGTAACAGAAGTCCGTCAAAAGAGAAAGCCTTCACAATATGGTTCAAGTCTGGGTGATTGCTGAAGGCACAAAGATATCAATAGAATATGCCTTAAAAACGTGGGGATAAGCATAAGCATGACGTTGTTTCAAAAGATGGTCCAGAACCATTTCAGTCCATTTTGAATAATCCCCACAGGACCGTTTGAGTTTAAGTAATGTTTCGATTCAAGCCAAAAGACTTGCACTGAATATAGTTAAAACTGTTATAACTCCTGGCCATTTTAATGACTTAAATCGTAATCTCCAAATAAACAAACACTTTGTAAAACTTGTCTTTTAAATTTAAGACTTAAGGGCAAAGCTTGTGAGTATCCTGTGTACTTTTCTATTTTCTCTTTTATGTCTTAATATTCTCGTCAGTAAAAAGTTATGCAAAAGCATTCCATTTTCGGAAGTCAATGGCAAGTTTAATTGGGAGGAAGTAAAAAAATTAGTTTATATTTCAAATTTGATTATCCAGTCTAAGCCGTGCTCATTGTGTAGAAATTGTTTTATTATAAAGTTGGGGAATTTATAAATTATCATTGTAATTTAGATTTTAGAGCTAACGGGAATATAATAATAATCGGGCTTAACTGAAATTTCATTTTTTCTTCCTTTCCTTTGCAAACTTCTACAATAAACTTATTATCAGCTACTTGAATGCAGTCTTTCACAGCTAATAAAAACAGCTACATCAACTGCCAACTTTTCGGTGTGTCTTCACTTGGCAAAAAGCATAAAAATTCAAAAAAAAAAAAAAAAAAACCAAGAGGAAAAGATGAAGATTCTGTTGCCGCCTTCGCGGCATATTCAAAGTGCCTTGTTAACAGTTTGAAGTAAAGTTTTCAAATCTACAAATTGGTTTCGCCTTTAACCGCAAAAATGCTCGAGTCTGCATTGGATGACAAATCTCACTCCGCCAACGAAAATTTTACACCAGGCCCAGGCCAAGTTAAAGCAAAATCAAGCATAACAAACGCAAAACGTGGGGCTAACAATGCTAATACCCCAAGAAAATCCCAGTGAACAAGTAAGAAAACTTTGCCAGTGAGCAGGTCCCCCGCCTGATTTGCCCCCTATTTGGTCGTTTATTGTGCGACCCTTTGCGACAAACAAATCCAACAAGCAACTTTTATGCAAGACAAAAAAAAAACTTTATGCATTTTCAGTGCTGATGAAAAGAAAAATGTAACCCCGAAGAAGAGCAGAAAAAAGTCAAAGCAACTTTTTTTTTATTTGTATACCCTTAGAGAGGATAATATGAAAGTTGTCTCTTGTTTGTAACGCATAGAAGAAAGCATCTCGGACAAGAAAAAGACACAAATCAACCTATAGAAAGAGATAAAGACCTGTGTCTTCTTTCTGATAGGGCATAGGCTGTCGGGGCATCTCTTTCATATAATCATTGTTTGATCGTCTATCTCTGGTGATTCATTTAAAAAAGTTATATTGATTAAATTTCGCACGAAGCCAGCCGTTCGACTGACTATAGAATACTATAAAACCATTCCGAAAACAAATTCTGGTACGAAAAACTATGTTCTTGTCAAACGTGAACAAATTTGGTCAAAATTAGCCTTAGATTAAGTTCAGTAAGGTCGGTTGGGAAAATTCCTCTGAGACCATTCAACTTGGGCCATTTAGTTGGTTTATTGGTGCAGCTTGCGGTCTTCTTCGAAAAATGTCAAGTTCGTAAATCAACCGAAATTCTATAGAGGCAAGGTCCATTCAGCTGACTTGGTGTTCTCTAAGGATTGTTTGATTTCGGCGCACGAAGATAACAAATGTGAGACTGTATTCAACTAAATCTGTATATCGTTAGAATAGTTTTCTTCCGCAGAAAATCATTGCTTGCCATTTTTAAGTATCTTTTTGCTCGTATATGTATGTAAATACACATTGCCATAGAAATACCAATAGTTTCACAGTCGCGACGGAGTTTTGTGGGAACAACTTCCTTCGAACCCAAATGAGGGTTTATATATCAAACTGCTCTCCCATCTCTTACACAGTAAGTCGTTTACCGAAACCGAATTGAGTAAAATTGAGAAATATTACACCCAGAAAAATCTAGCACGAATTGGCGAGACTAAAATCCCTTCACTTTAGATTTTTTTCTTCTTGATTTTTTTAGACGAAATCTGCTCGAATACGAGAAGAGAAGCGGTGGTAATCAATTAAAAATGAGAAGCCAAAGAAAGCAGATGTGTAAAAGCGATGTGTGAAAATAATCCAACGGACGATCAACTGGGCCTAATGCAGCTTCTAAAAGAGTTTGATTTAGAAGTAGCATAAAAATATATAAATGGTGAAAAGTTATAACCTATTCTTTTCAAAATCAAATTTGCTGATTTAGACCGCCATTAAAAGAAATTAATTTTGGTTTTTATAAAAAAATAAACAAACCACGCGTCTATTCTTTGTTTGAAACCCGTTTAATTTTTTTATGGCTAAATCTTTTGCAGAGAATGCGCGGTCTTATTTCATTTTGTGATCGCGGCCTTTAAATGAAATAAGGCCGCGCGGTTTAATTTCATTTTAAGATGGCGGTCTAAATTCATTTTGCAGAATGAAATTAGACCGCCATACAAAATGCACGGCGGTCTTAATTCACGCGGTCTAATTTCACAGAGCCGAGTAAAAGATACACAGAAAAGAAGCGGCCACGCTACAGCGTGCTGTGTAAGCATAGCGTTGTATGTATGTATCGTGTCTTTAATTTTTGTTAGTGTATGTGCTGCTTTGTTGGCTAAAGAACTTTGTATTTGTTTGGAAATCTTTGTTTTGTTTTTTTTTTTTCAATTTCTTAGAATCTAACGCAACAATTTGTCGAAAGAGATGACATAAAGGAAGACATTCCGCCAACCGGGCTGCAGATTCTGTATCGTACTGGAACTGTTCTTTTGAAGTCTAAGTTAAGCGAAAAAGTATGGCCTTGTTCACCAGCATACATCAAACATCATCCTTTAAAAAAATGTTAGTTGGCTTATGTTAAACGCTTTGATTTTAACCAAAATCACAAAAAATAGCAATCATAGTTGCACTTCACATTCGTTCACCTCAACAATTGAACTAGATCCATCGACTTTTTCGTCATCGATTTGTGCTGGTGAACACGGCCTATGTTAAGTTGAATATTTTATTAGTATTATTTATATTTTGATTGTTAAAATTTGATTGTTTTTTTTTTATTGTTTTCCAGTAAGGAATCGACGACGTGACGGTATGCATGCCATCGGTTGGATCGGCATCTTCAAAGATCTCCAAAGTGACAACCTGGCTGTCGACGTCAACGACGGATTTTAGTAATATCCGTTAAACTATCCGAAAAACTGTTCTTAGTATTCAATATGTAAAATCCTTTGTATTTTCAATTATAATAAATATAATTAAATAAAAATTAAATATCAGAATATTTTACTTAAGTCCAAGAAGATCAATTCTTCAAATCGAGACTTTGTAAACTAACTTTCAAACAGTTCTATGCTTGAAATCGAGACTATTCATGCTTACTTTCAAGCAGATTTATTCTTGAATTCGAGACTTTCCAGGGTTACAACCAAGAAGATCTTTGCTTGATACGAAGCCGATTTAATTTAAAAACAAAAAAAAGGCTTTCTCGATCGAATATACTGAGCCGAACCGAAAACCACCAAGAAGACGTAAAAGCGGAGCGGAGCACAGCCTATCCGCTTTTAAAATCAAACACACCGAGCGCATAGAGAGGGCGCAAACCAAAGGCTTGGCAACGCGGAGCGAAAAGTGGCTTATCAGATGTAAACAAGAATGCTTGTTTATTTCTGCTCTTTCGCTGACAATTTTTTATTTTTGAAACATTTCGAAGCTGCAAATAGATGTTTCGAAATCTGATTTGTAAAATAATAATGTTCCGTCGGGATTTGTGGAACAAACAAAATAAAAATTTAAATTTCATGAATTTAAAAATAAGTTGGAAAGAGATTTGGACTAAGATTAAATAAGGGAATTTAATTTTCAAATAAAGGTTTAATGTTTGAAGGCTTTATGCATTGTCGTTTGCCAGTGTGGCTGCATTTCTTTTTTGAAGGAAAAAAATTAATACTATACAACAATTAACAATTGACTCATTAGACTAGACTTCTTCCTTTGTTACTAATTTATTGGCGAGAGCATTCCATTTCCTCTCAATATACTACTTCTTCACCTTAATTCAACTATAGGCAGGCGATTAATTTTCGGTGAGATATTCAGCGTTTGTAAGGATTACAGTACGTATTCCATTTGTTCGATTCTGGAGGCAGACATAGTGTCATTCGTATAATGCACTGCCTTCGGAATGAATGCTCTTTGGTCCAAGACCGAATATCAGACATCATATAATTGCGACATTCAAAAAGATTTTAAAGCTATTCAAATATTTTTTAGGAACTCAATTTCGCAAGTGTGCAATAAGTCGCATCTTTACTTTTGAAATCATAAAATTCAGAAGTGAACTACTACGGTTTGCATCTCGTAAAAACCACATTGTAGTCTGGTAGTCTGAAAGAATGCCCAATGTCGGGTTGATTTGAGTATACAAAAGGGATCAGTGCGTCGCTATCTACTGAGCATACAAAAGTGCTCAGCTGCAACACAGTCGACACACCGACAGAATAAGCACGTCACTGCGGTGCTTTACAAACAAAGCCGCCGAGCAAATTGGCTACAAACACAAATGTGAATGTAAACTTTGACGACAGAGATATCCTTGTAAATGGTGAGTGACTGTAGGTAGAATGTTGTAGGGACCGAGACTGGTTTTGATCCATTGTTTCGTATGTGAATAGCTAGACCTAGGAGCTCCAGCGCTTTTGGGCTGTTTTCTTTGAATCTGGCCACCATTTGGTAAGTAACTCAACCAGCCTAGTTAAAAATTAAAAATTAATGAAATCTATTGATACTTAAGCTTACAACAAGAGTATATTAACTTCGGTGAAGCCGAACACAGGTTTCTTCTATATTTTTTTATCTTAAATTTGTGTACCGTTTGCTCAAACAGTGGGCTGGAGACATAACCATGACAGTTAGGGGAATCAGCGAGAACTTTCTGATGTTTTATGGCTGTCAAGTTGTCTTGTATTATGAATTTCTTTTCCCGCTTCGCGCATCTTCCTGTTATCCTGACGTTTGTTTAGCCTGTCGAGGCCATTGATTTGCATAAAAATCGTTAACAAATATTTGCCTTTTTTATTATAATAATAAAAAATAAAATAAAAACAACCAAAAGCCTACAGAGCAAAAACAACCAGCAGAAAATGACAAGTAAAAATTCAATATGTTTTTTTTTTTTGGTATTCAGTCAAGTGACACGGGACAAGTGGCAAGGGAAAAATATAAGTACAAGAAGAAAGAGAAGAATTTTAGTTTACACAACTCCTTTTCAAGGGTGGGGCACACTTTTTTGGGGGTCCCTTTAGCTTGTCTTTATGGTTGTTGCTGTTTGCTGTCGCTTGGCATATATTAAAAATACATGCAAAATTCAATTTTATTTGTGTGCTTGTGTTTGTGTTGACTCGCGGCTGCTTGTCGTAAATAAAATCCACATGAACAGCCAAAGGCCTCGACTGTGTCGTTGTCCTGCCCTGCTCCTTGCCGCCGTTTGACACTTTTCCTCTGCGGTTGGCTGGCAAAGCTCAATATAAATAAATAAAATTCTTTGCGGTTGCCTTGCGGAGTTTGCCTTTGCCAGTAAATTAATTGAAAATGCTTTTGGGTGAAAAAAAAAATGAAAATAAAGAAGTCATTTCCAAAATGGAAAACTGAAAATAACAAGACACACGAAATCAATGATTGCGTTTGATTAAATCAAATGTGTATCGCAATTAAGGCTCCGCAAGGATAAATAAGCTAAATCCTACCATCCAGCCAGCAGCTTCTCAGCCATTCCCGTCACGATTTTCGATTTGCTTTGCTTTTAAGACGTCGCCTATGTCTGTGTCTGCTTATTTACAATCAACTGGGCTAAATTGGGCTAAAAACTTTTTTAAAATGCCATACATCTTCCTTCTCAGGGCATCAGCCGGCTCAGCCGGTGGGGCGAATCTTGAGAAAGCAGGGCTTAATTTAATTTATTTTGCGCTATTTTCCAATGTGGGGCAACAATCGTTGTTATTGTTGCTGCCTCAGCACGAAAAGCGGCTCATTAATTTTGTTTTATTTCATTTTATTGACGCATCCATCGACCAAATGTCGTTCGAGAATCTCAAGTAGGGCCCCAAATGTCTGCAATTTTTGGGGGTGGTCTATTTAGTGTTTAATTTTATGCAATTCACGTTTTCCGTAACTCAAGTCGCACAGTGGGGTTAGACTGAGTTTAAAAAGCTTTAAACTTTGTATTTGCGTATTGCTATTAGGGTTGTAAAAAGTTCGATTTCGGTGGTAAACGAATGTGATGTGCAATCATGAAACTTTTTATAGCTGGACGATGTTTGATGAATGCTGGTGAACACGTCCATTCATTTCGGAGGGCAAAATATTCAGTTTTTGCTTATTAGAGCCCTGCATGAATCTAATCAAAGTTCCCCTTGACTTTGTTTCTAATTTGAACTATCTATGAACTTCTACTCATAGCTCACAAAATTATTGGTTCATTAAATTATAGCTCATGACATGAGTCATGAGCTGTTTGAAATGATTCAGCTCAGATCAGCTCAACAAAGTTACTAGATCAATCATGCTCAACTCAAATAGCTCAAACGGTTCAATGAATAGATCAAATAGCTCAGAACCTAATTGTCATTAATTTCTGGGCAAATTTAAAAAAAATTAATTTTCGTGGTGTAGATCGGGGTTTTTTATTCGGCCGTCTTCCCTTCCTGCAGTAAAAACACTTTTTGGCTTAGGTTTTCTCCTACGCGTTTCGGCAATTATATTGCCTTCCTCAGGGAGTCTGTATATTTTCAAAAACATGAATACAATTAGACATGTTTTTTGTTGTATTGCACGATTGTTTGTCTCTGTTAATTAATCCACACATTAATTTTCTTAAATTTCGTTGTTAATTCAAAAATTATTGAGAAGAAATGGAGCAAAATTATGATATTGCTCTGGACCAATAAGTAAGTATATGTTTAATATTTAGAACGTTTAAAATTAGGTAAAAGGTTTTTCAAATAAGTATAGACTAAAGTTAAAGTTTTATCTTAATTCATAAATAGTCTTCATCATGTTCCACGGAGGCTTTAATATCAACCCAAGAAGATATTAAAAAAAGCTTATTTCTGAAGAGTTTAGCATTAGCCCAAAGCGTGGAAGAAGCAGGGAAATCTTTAGAAAAATATTGGATAAAGAGTCGGTGTTTTATATTTTATTAAAGACCTCAATTTACCCATCTGAAAATTTTGCACCCAATACTATATACACGAGAAAAACATTAATACGTGGGCAGTTGAAAATAGTCGTCCTTTTCAATTGATGGCAGATTCGGGAGTAGAAAAGTTTGCTTATGCGATGATACAGTTGGGAGCCAAGTTCGCCCAAATTTGAAAGCCAAATCAATAATTCCGCATCCCACTACACTTTGCAGGAACGTAAACAAATTCTATGCCGATTTGTTTAAAAACGTGAAGAACGAAATTAGTCTTGTAAAAAATAAGCAAATTGGATATAGCGTTACAACAGATGGGTGGAACGACAAATGTTGTAAAATGTGTATATGTGTCGCTGACCATTCATTATAATTTAAACGGAAAACTTATAAGCCGCCTCTTGTCTATTAGAATTTTCGGATGAAGAACGGGCTGTCACAAGTGAAAACTGCAAAATTATTATGAGGAATTTCATGCCACAAGAGCATACACAAAATAACACCATATAAATCTACAACTGGAAATGGTGCATTTGACAACTTCGTACGATATTTTTCACACGAAACTGAAGAGGACATAAATTATCGGGAAATAAAAGCATATACGAGCAGTATGATCCGTTAAAATGGTGGGAAAACCATAAAGACCATAAAGTTACAAAGCTAGCTGCAAGATTTTGGCCACTCCTGCAAGCAGTGCCTCATCAGAGAGAGCCTTTTCTCAAGCCGGAAACCTCATATCAGAGAAAAGGTCCGCAATTACATCGAAGCATGATATGGTGAAAAAAAAATTTTGTATAATTTAAAAATATAACAAGGCATCTTTAATTATACATGTGTGCGTTTTTATTATGTACAAAGCTAGCTCTACATCTGTTGGTTTAAAGATTGAGATGAGAGCAAACTGGGGGAGTGCCAAAGTCACTCTAAAGGGTGGAGTTACGGATATACCAGAGGGCAGCGAGCATTATGGCGAATATTGCTCTGCACCGTCTTAACCGTTTGAATGGATGTGAGAGGCAGTTTGATCTAAAAAACCACTGGAGCTTGATATGTTTGGAGTTTGATCTGTTTGGAGTCACTGGAAATTTGAGCTGACTAATTTGAACTAACAAAATTGTTGACTGGATTTACTTGAACCATTTTTTAAAAATTTTATAAAAGGGCCCTTTGTCCCCCTTCAACCCGGTCTCTTTTTTTTATTTTACATACCCCCACAAAAACCACCCTTTTGTGGGGTAGCCCCGGCTATTTGTATTAAATTCTGATCCAGTTTTGTGCACTGATTCCAAAACTGGTCTCGGTTTTTCTCCATCAGCTCATGTTTTCAAGATATCGCGGAAAAACCATTTTGCTGTTTTTTTGGCTTTTAAAAAATTATGGAGGTTACACCGAGCAACAATATCTGTATTTATGAGCTCTATGCGACAGTATACATACTAAGGTCGCCTAAAAAAATCAATGGAGCATCATCAGCAAACCCAAAAGCGCCTAAATTGGCCTTTGAAGAGAAATTTTCATCAAACTATAGCAAATTTTTCAAACTTTATCGCCGGGTACCAGCCATTTGGGGTGGTTGAATTTTAATTAAAACCACTTTAGCATGTAGCCCAATGGTTCTTCTAATTTCACAAATTTTTTTGCATATAAATCTTGTCGATGGACAAAGTTACAGGCGGTTAATCCCGAAAAAATGAATTAAATTTTATGGCAGGATTACTAGATTGATACACAAAAAGTGTATAGGAAATATTAAAAGACTACTTGATCTAACATAGACCATACATTAATTGTCATGCAAATGTACAATAACAATCAATCAGTACTAGATTAAAACAATTTGCCACAAAATTCATATTTGCTTAATATCAAACAACCTCTTAAGAAACATTAAAATTTTATGAATTAGGCTACAAATGGGTCAAATGAGTACCGCAATTACTATAATCTACGGAGTAAGCTCCTTGTGACTATTACGATTTTCCAAACTTCAACAAATGCCTGGCGGAAAGAGATTTCAGTAAAGACTCTATCTGTGAAACGAATGTATATGTCGAGGAAATTGACCACTCTTATTATTTGGAGGAATGAGCAATAATTGCAAGGTAGTGCAAAAACTCGCTCCATTTCGCAAGCGAATAACTTTGTGAGTCTGTCACGATATTTGACGAGATAAGTCATAAGTTGGAAGTTCAAATTTTTAGTTTTACTTTGAATTAAGTTGTTACATACAGTTAAGTGGGCCGAAACTAAAAATCGATTTTCAAAAATTGTTCTTAGGAAGACCTTTGAATTGAATTATGTAAACAAATTTTTACAAATTAAGGTAATTTTTTTGTTTTCAATAGTGGCGTCTGTTTACTTTCCAGTTATGAATATTATCTGTTTCAACACGATTATGGAGAGTTTGATCAAAATGGGATGAATATATCGTATAGCTGCCATATAACAAACTGGCAGGCATGTTTCATGCTCCAAGGCTATATAAACTTGAACTTCGGTCGAACTCTAGGTTGCTTCCCCCTTATTTTTTTACTATTTTTTAGTTTTTTTTTTTTTTTAAGGGTTTTTTTTACAGTGGACTCAATTCATAAAATTGAATGTTTCTCGAGAGGTTGTTTGATATTAAGCATATATGAATTTTGTGGCAAATTGTTTTAGTCTAGTACTGATTGAATGTTATTGTACATTTGCATGACAATAATTGTAAGGTCTATGTTAGATCAAGTAGTCTTTTAATATTTGCTATACACTTTTTATGTATCAATCTAGTAGTCCTGCCATAAAATTTAATTCATTTTTTCGGGATTAACCGCCAGTAACTTTGTCCATCGACAAGATTTATATGCAAAAAAAATTTGTGAAATAAGAAGAACCATTGGGCTACATGCTAAAGTGGTTTTAATTAAAATTCAACCACCCCAAATGGCTGGTACATGGCGATTAAGTTTGAAAAATTTGCTATAATTTGATGAAAATTTCTCTTCAAAGGCCAATTTAGGCCCTTTTGGGTTTGCTGATGATGCTCCATTGATTTTTTTAGGCGACCTTAGTATGTATACTGTCGCATAGAGCTCATAAATACAGATATTGTTGCTCGGTGTAACCTCCATAATTTTTTAAAAGCCAAAAAAAAACAGCAAAATGGTTTTTCCGCGATATCTTGAAAACAAGAGCTGATGGAGAAAAACCGAGACCAGTTTTGGAACCAGTGCTCAAAACTGAATCAGAATTTGTCATCAATAAGGCTAGACCAAAATGGCTGTTGGCCAGTGTTATTAAACAAATTTTACAAAAGAAAAATAAAATTTTAAATTTTCCCACAAAAAGAAAATTAATGAAAAATAATTAAAAATAATTTATTTTTTATTTTATTTTTTAAAAATATATTGTTATTGTAGAGGGAGAGTAGAAAATTAATGTAAGGAAGGAAGAAGAGGAAGTTTTTTATTAATTAATTTTTTTTTTTTTTGGATTTTAAAAACATATTTTTTTCATTTTATTTTTTTTTTTTTTTCTGTTTTAAGTTTTTAAGAAAAGGGGATATGAATTTGAGGTAGAGAGGGGGGGGGGTGTTAAAATGGATCCTACTTTCTTCTTTTCTTTTTCTTTTCGCTCGTCTTTTGTCAATTTACATACAAAAAAAAAATAAAATTTAATTTATTCTATTATTCAAATTATTTTGGAAAAAAAAATTGAGTGAAGGTGATAGGTAAAATGTAAATCTTTTTTGTTTCATTTTTTGAGTGATTGTTTTTGGTTTTGGTTTTTGGGTTTATAGGGGTTTAAATGGTGTGGTGAATGATTAATTAAAAAATTTTTAAATTATTTAGTATATAGTTTTTAAATATATTTTGATCTCTTTTCAAAATTCCTTTTTCTCCATTTCAACCATTTTGACCCACAGTGCCTGGCCAAACTGCCTTAATTTTAGCATTATCATTGTCATTATGGTGAAAATCTTTGCGTTTTCTCATTGATAATTGAAATTAGAGCTCTAATCAATGTACTGGTTTCGCTTGGCTTGGCTTGATATGGATATCCTCCTAGTCGGATGGCTTTAAGTGGCATAAGAATTATTCAAGTACCAACCGGAGAACGTTTTCAGCTTGAGTTGCCTTTAAAAACGGACATTCATTTGTTCCTGCACAAACTGAATGTTAATTCAAAACATTTTGCTCGGTTTACTCTCAAACAATCTAGCATGCATGAGAATTCTAACACTAGGATGCCATTGTAATTGCCGTCGGTGTGGGAAAGTTTTGAGTTCATGTTGCATTCATGCTGGTTTCAGTTCTCAGAGCAGACAACAATGCCTGAACCATTTGAATTGGATTTAAATTTCAAGCAGGAAACGAACGAGCTTTATGGATATCCTTTTTTGTTTGTTATACAAAAGCTTCAACACTTTTGGGCAGGTATTACTCACCGAACAATGGACATGTCTTGAGTTTAAATGCTTACCTGTGAAAGAATAGAAAAGAAAACTGAATTAGCAAAAGTTGAGTGATTGATTCATTTAGCAGCAGGACAGCTCGAATTTCTGGGTGCTGACATAATTGATATATATTTAGCGGAGCGTTTGTGCCGACATGCAAACAGCTCATCAGGAGTCTTTAAATGGGTCTTTAATGGTGTGCTCTTCATTCTTGTTTGCTTTCTGACACAATTTCTGCACTTTTCATTTGGCTTTTGTGTGCGCCTCCAACTCAAACAGCGAATTCATCATTATCTTTTAATTAATTTTCTCGTGCAAATGATGAAAGTTTTCTGTTTAGTTCCTTTCTGCCAGTTTCCCCAACAAGCAATGGTTTATTTATCTTTGGTCTGCATTTAGTTTGTCGCAGCAAGGAATTGTGGGGAAAATAATTACAAAACGAAGCGAAAAACACTGCGCGCTGCCTGTCATCATGAAAAATACTTATTTGTCAAATGGCTTATGGCTTCTGAGCCATTTTCCCCCTCACTTGCTTTTGGGCCCTAAGCCGCTTACTGTGGAGGAAAATCAATCTTCTAGGGCCATGTTTATGGTAGCATTCCCACGCCGATTCTGGGAATGATTAACATAATCGAATATGAAAAATCTCTCTCACTTTTGAAGCTCGTCTCGGCTAATTGAATTATTAAAATGCATTCCTCAACAGTTTTTCGCCCCGCTTGCATGGGCACCTCAAAGACAAGGTGTTACCGCAGAGGCACGATCACGAAATCACTGACCCCGTTTTGTGTGAGTAAGCCCGCCACAATCATTTCCTACTCGTGTGGCAACAGTTTCATGCCTTTTTGGGTTCTTAAAACTTACGATTATAAGCTGCAGGTTCATTAAACTTTCTGTGCTAGGCCATAAATTAGGCATACCGACATTTTTATGTCCGACCATCTCTATCTCTCTCTCTCTCTGTGTGTGCAGTGTTGGACCGCCGATATGTTGTGTGTAGTGTTGTATGAGCCCATTAAAAAGCATGACAAATACTTTGTGGTCATGGGTCCGCACTTGTGATATTATCTGAGTACTGTTTACCGCTTAAATAATTAATGCAAATTGTCCCAATAATAGCAACAGCAATTAATGCACAAAAGAATTTCAACATTTACATCAGATATGTTCCACGTTTCGGGCATTCAAAATCAATATTTAAGTGCGGCCCACGCGGCGCTATTCAGAATGCAAACAAAACCCGAAACTAGAGAAAGAAAGCTGGGAAATAACATAGATTAGGCGGACGAGCTAAACAAAATAAAAAAGCCATTTAATGTTTATGACGCATTTTTAATACACTCAGACAAATTTTTGTTTTGAATTTAAATGTTTTTGAAATGTTAGAACATTAAAAGCCCTAGAGGCGATTGGTCTGATAGCTTTGAATTCCCCAAAATAAATTTATGAAACGAATAATTTTGGTCAATGACCTTTTGTACAGTTTTATGAAGTACCTAGGTGTATACCATTTCGATTGTACAGTTTTAGGAAGTACATAGGTGTATACTTTGCTAAAAATTTTCTGTAGGGGAGAGTGGGGGGTTTTGAGCCACTTAACAAATTACAACTTTTTGTTTATGTCAAGTGTCTTCCTTCTTAATACCTAACTTTTGGCAAGCAACCTATCAGTCAACACATTCTTTAAGTTTGTGCACCAGAAGCAGATTTTTTTTTTTTAAAGTTTTTTTTTTCGTTTTTGACTTGCGAATATTAATAACAATTTTTTTCGTAACGCCAAAAGTAAGTATGAAGGAAATATCTTTGGTCGATTGCCTTTATAATGGATATATGAATTTAAAAAAAAATTATATTTTGGTTATGTGAAAAAAAGTGAGATATGGGAGGTTGTGAGCCACTTTGCCAAATAGTCGGTTGTGACTTGCAAAGAGAATATAGCAATGAAGCTTAATAAAACAGAGGAAAAACTCTCCAAAGAAGTAAAAAAACATAAAAAAGACAGACAAAAAAACAGCCACCACCAAAAAGTGCTCGTATATAAAAGAAAACAAGCCCGCTGCCGTCAATCTGTTTTTACTTTTCATTATATTTTTACATGAGATAAAAATTTTTTTAAATTTTTTTAAGAATAATTGCTTAAAATCACGAATTTTTAAACATTTAAATGGGTGGCTCACATCCCCCACAAATTTTCGAAATGTCAAAAAATCAGTTTTTTTTCCAATGTGAAATGAAAAAACCACGAAAACTAATGATAAGGAAAGTTTCATGCATCTTTTAACTAAAATACAAAATTTACAGAACGAAAAAATATTGATTTTTGGCGAAGTTATGTTCAAAAAACAAAACTATGATCACAACCTCCCACTCTCCCCTACTTTTTACTTTCTCTAGGTATTTTCAAATTTGTGTAACTTCTGACCTACCTAGGTCCCAATTTTCTTTAACATTGTAAAAATGTAAGCGATTTGGTACTTTAATTTCAATAGAAGCTTAAGAAGGGAGTAGGAAAAATATTGGCGTACCCAGCAATGAAATAAGGCACATAATCTTTCTTTTGAATCTAATCAAAATTGCTTTATTTAGTGTCGATTAAATTAGGCAACATGTTCCAGTATATTTATTAAATAGTTGGTGGCGATGGCCTCTGGTTGTCCCCAGAGAGCGAAGACATTTCGCTATTTACACATTTACAAACCGAACGCATGCCGAAGCTGAGACCAAGAGAGCAGAAAGAAGTCAGTCGCTCGCCAGAGTTCGAAGCGAACAACACGAAATTAAAAGAGAAAATCGATTTTTGTTTATGTGTGTGTATGTGTGTGCCCGTGGCTGTCTGATGCACACGAACTCATTCGCAGCCAACAACAAAACCTTTGTTCGCAGAGAAAGACAAGACGGAATGATTGGCTTGGTCACCCCATTATGCTTAACTCATACATTTTCGCGTTGCTTCGTTGTGGGTCGAGACTATTTTATAAATATTTTTTACTGAAAAGAATTAAATACAAAAATCTTGGTACACAGATTTGCTCTACTGATTCTCGAGAATCTATCGATTTTTACCGTATACATATGCTAAATATTTGCGGAAGTATCAAAGATGGGCTCGGAAACTTGGATGATTAGGGAGTGATTTTTTTTTGTGCCCTTACCTAGGAACTGAAAATTACCTACCTAGCTGTGTATTTTTACATGTACCTTGGACCTTAACTAGAGAAAAGAGTACCTTTCCAATTACTGCCTTTATATAGCAGCAAATGCTTTTTGGTGTAACTTTTGGTTCAAAAATTGTCTTAAAAAAGTAACTTTCGGACAGATTTACTAAAAAAAATTTTAAGCGACGTCATACTGAAGCCAACTAAGCAAAAGAAGTGACGATGAAAATAGAACGAATAATAAAAGAATACATTATGTCACATCAAAATTTAATAAACATTCCAAGAACTCATGTCGAAGTGGAGACAAGTGCCGGGTGTGCCAGGGGGACCACCACACGCTTCTCCACATCTATGAGCGAAGCAAAGAAAGCTTTCCAGATCCTCAACGCACCTCTCCCGAGTCTCAACGTGACTCTCCACAGCCCCAACCAGACTCTCGAATCCAACCTTTAAAGTCTTGGAAAAACTAGCATTGTAAAGAACTTAACAATGTCGCATTTGCTGTGCTGCAATGGGCTCTGTCGACTTGCATAAGATAGGCAAAGCCTGCTTATAATAAAACCGGGAGGTCCTTGAAACAGTTGTCTTGTTTTAAAAGTTATGAGCAAACATAAATATACAGGCCTGTTCCCGTTTTCGATTTCGATCAAATCATGCAGATTTGGAATTGTTAAATCTACTCGCTTCCAAAAACCGACAGTGTTATTCGGCTTTTTACCAAAAAATCCCACTTATCATCATTCGATTCTCTTGATGGCAAAAATATTCAGTCGAATTCTTTAATAGTTTTTTAGAAATCACAACACTTATCAATTCCGATCAATCGGATTCGGAAACGGGAACAGGCCGGATATAGACTGAACGGTTGCGCATTCGATGTCAGCTGTTTGCTCTCACTTATGCTCCCTGAGTGCATTTGGGAATATACCTGTCTGGCCATAAAAACTGTGATTTTCTATGCGAACAATATGAATCTCATTGCGGACTGTCGCTTATCACCACTTAAAATTGAGAGGCAGTTACATTTTATCTCTAATTTTATCTTATTGCTCATTGATTTATAGACCTGGAGCCTGCTAAAACGTCCGATGATCCAAGCTCGAATATGATATTATAAACTTCCACATATGATCAAAATGTTTAAGGGCCGATTTCTCATCTTATGTTTCTCATGGAGCCATATGTTACATAAACTCACAAAAAAGCAGAGTAAATTGAAAGCTTATCTGACACATAGCAGCTATCGGGAAGAAGAGAAATCGGCACTAAGTTTGTTTCAATTTACTTACATGTTTTATCAATTAGAGAAGAACCAAATTATATCTGAACCCCGGTTCGAACCCGAAGCGACCTTCTGAACCTGCTCCGTGAACCCGAACCCAAAAAGTTTCGCGGGTTCGAACCCCAGAGTGAACCCCTAACGATTTTTAGGAGGTATGCAGCCCTGCTAGTAGCTTATGTCTAGGCAGATATTATTCGCCCTGGATTTCTTCCAAGCTCAGGAGAGTCACCTGTCGCACAGAGCACTGATTTCGGCTGGGTCCTATCTGGATTGCGCAGCTCTTAATCCATTTTGTGAAGTTTTGTAATCCAACACTATTAGTCCTAAGAGATAACCATGAAGTTACTAGAGTCCAATCGGATGAACTGAAATCAAAGTTCCTCAGTTACGTGCACAGTTGCCGTATACTGCAAGGGGGGAGGGATGTTAAGAAGTGTTTCATTCCGTCGGCCCAAAATATCTATAATCCTAGTTGTAATTACATTACATAGATCGATAAGTAGCCTTAAGTAGTTCTCGACAAGCAACACTGCAACACTTGCAATAAAAAAGTGAAAGAATTAAGTCGTGTTTTTCAACCTCGCATCCCATTTTCCCAACCGTCAAGTGTTTTTACCGCAACCCCTTTACCTAGTACCAGTGCACCAGCTACAAAATCTTTGAAAATCTCGCACCGCTACGTGTTCTTTTCGTAAGAGTAACTACCGTGGGACCAGAACGAGTCTCGTGAAGTCGTTTAAAAGTTATGCTATGCATATTTTGATAATGTTTGATCGACTTGCGATATAACGTGAGATAGCCTCTACCTGGGGTGTGAGGTTTTTAGCACTTCAAATATGAATTTGAGGGGTTATTTGACATGCACTTCTGTAGGAAAACCGATGGACAGAATGACCGTACAACAAAAAGTTCTGAGAAAGAATTTGCTGTACATTGGCAAAACTTTTAAAGGGAAACCCTGGGTAAGTTTTAGACTGGGATTTGTTTTAGAACGGTTCCAGACTGTCTGAGTGGTTCAACTCTGTCATTTAAAGCTCACAGCATGCATCTTATTTTAGTGTTACGTGTGTGTGTTGAGCCACGCGAGATTGCGGTCATTTAGCCCCTTCATTGTATAAGCTCGTATACTGTCGGTGTGTCGACGTCGCTGCCGCAGAGTGCTGTTGTATACACTTTAGATACGGTAAGAGCGCGTAAGAGTAACCCTTATCAATATTGTACCCTCTGCAACATGCGCGCCAAGAAAGATTTGGCTCACGTTGTTTGGTATATGCCTGCATGCATAACTTCAAGTCTCACAACCAAAGGCTGTTCGTACGAATACATACAAACTCAGCACTAGCCAATGCAAAATACACAAACCATTTCATTTCCTTCTTCACTGCTCATAACACAGTGCACATAACAACAATATCGCAAAGGATTTTCAATACAGGGATTGTTGTTATTTGACCAATGTTTTCGCTTGCATTATAAAGAACTTAAAAATCCCTACGAAACCTTGATTCACAAACGGAAAACCAAAAGTACAGTATGTGAGGATTTAATAAATTGCGAAAAATGAAAAAAATCCACCAAGAGCCCACCTTCAGCCAATAAAGTGATGAGGACATTAAACATGCAAAGCTTTTAAACCGATTGAAGTAATATGGAGCGCAATTTTTCACCAAGACAACGCACCTCCTTGCCGAATCAAAATGAATAAATAGAATTGCAAGAAATGCCTCGATGAAAGGAAATATGAGTCTAAGAAAAATGACAGAGTTGGGAAAATGTCTGGTTTCTTGAATTGTTTTTTCTTTTTAACTAAGCCAATTATTGCGCTTTCCATATCACCCATGTTTATTTCCATATTCTACCAGTCTGGTTCGATGGCTGCCATCGGCAAGAGTCATTAAAAAATGTCATATTCTGATTTAACTACCGCGCCCAACCTGTTTGCCTTCATCCTGGCCGCCTGCCTGTCTGTGTTTGCATTAATAATTTGTTTGTCCATTGATTTACATGGACGGAAACTATACTCGGAACATTTCAAATGTCATTTGTTGTACGAAAACAGAAAAAACTGCAGGCCATTGGCCTCGCCTGATCCAGTTGGTGTCTGATGTCCCTGTCCACTGCCCCGCCATATTGACACATTTGGCTTAACGACTGATTGCTATATAATTTCCCCTGTCCGCACCACAAGTGGCGGGGAAGGGAGCTCATTACGCATGCAAATGTTAGTCCTTGCCGCTTTTAATGTGCTATTAAATTTGATCTGATATGCAATTGATGTAAATTTAGGGGGCTTGACATTTTGATATTGTACGTATATTTGTGGAGGGCCATGACATTTTCCCAGGCCCTGCAGGCGGATATCAATCATTAATGAACAGTTGCGGTAATTGTTGACCAGCCAGGCGTTCCCAAGCTCTCGGGAATGCCATCAACAGCTGGTAATCAGAGGCCGTCTTGGCCTTCACTTAAGGTGCACGCACTATTTGATGGCTTATCAGTTTTCTTACATCTCGGCGCTGCAACATGAATGACTTTCTTGTATAAGGGTAAGCAAACACAGAGGTGGGCAGTTGAGTGGTTGTTCCTTCTTAAGGGCACTCAGCGCACGCTCAGGCAAGCATGACGCTTGTCTTTTGGTTGCACCTAAGCATTATAGGCATTGCTTGTCCACATTTGATGACCTTTATGCCTCAGCAGTTTATTTGTGGTTCATGCGTGGGGGTTGGCTATCTCATGATGCTCATCAGTTGTTGGCGAGAAAATGAAATTCGATGGTGGACCCTGCTCTTCTCCGAAGCGGCTTAACTTTTACCATTCTGTTTGTTGTCGCTGCGGATGTTTGTGCTGAAATTTACGTTTAGTGTCTAGAGCAGCATATGGTGACTTATTGCCTCTGCTGCTTGGCATTAAAATTAGTTTAAATTTTAATTATAAGCAAGTGCTCATTAAGACCCCGGGGAGGGGATGTTGTCTGCTTACTAATGAAGTTCAAATATTTAGGTAAAGTCCCAAAAACCTGAGCGTTTTATGCTAATGACAAATGCTTTTATCTTTTGCTAGCACGAAAAATGTGAAAAATTAAAAATAAGTAAAAGTAAAATTTGCTGGCAATCTGGTGCTCCTGCTCCCTATTCCCTTTGCTAAGGGTATATTCCTTTTGAAGAAAAAGTTTGCATTGTACTGAAGTTTTTAAAAAAACTCAATTGTAACTTTTGTTTAGTGAGGGATTATACACAAAAATTCCTTTTTACATTTAATTTATCAACAAAGCTCAGCGTTGAATACAATCAGCTTCATACCGACAAAACCATTAAGCGGTTGAATGTGAGTCCGCTGATCAAACATGTTTGCAAGTAAATCAGCTTTCAGCCCTACCAAAACAAGCAAATTTTTGTGTTCTCCCCATCTCTGTCAGCGGCGCTGATTCAGTCCATGAAGCGCTCATACGAGATGATTCTCGAACAATCGTTATTGAGCCGAACAAACAAACATCCGAATTGAATGGAAGGAAAACGAATATGATTATAGTCAGAGCGCCAACAAGGTTTGAATGGTTCGATTGTTTGAGCGCAAAGCAAGTTTATTCTGCCGTTCACTGGTCTGAACGCATGATATATTTCACCGACGGCATTTCTCCGTAGCCAAATCTATTTAAATATTCCAGGATAAACTATCTGAAACAGCGGTGGGTTCCAAAATTTGAAGAAATGGCTACAACAACAATCAAGTTTTTACTTTCATGCTTCAAACTTCGCAGAGTCGTGGTGCTTGTATTTGCTTGTTCTTTGCATTAAACACAAAATATTAAAATATTTTTCCTACAAGTTGTGATCTTGATTTCACTATATACATAACTGGTTCTAACTAATTTGGACTGGGGAATAAATCAAACTCCATTTTACCAATCTAAGCAACAAATTTCAAGTTAATTACGATCCAATCTGGCCCGGAACTGGATTGGAACCGGACAACCTGAAGTGTTAAGCTATATGGAGAAATACTAAGCCTACTTAAATGACTTTGTTTAGGGAAATTGGGGATGGGGATGGATCTTTTACCAATTAGCTTACTGTCGTGTCAATTAATGAAATATGTAAAGGGAATAAGCAATAATCAAGATACTAAAGATCGGTACGGAGATACCCGCGAAATACCCGCGAAATGAAAAAGTCCACATGTGTGTGCTTTAACTTTATGATAATCAAACCATCAATAGTACGTTGGCTCATTGGCTTAATTGGTACCTCTACCAAATCTTCAGTTACCTGCGCCTAAAATACATTGTTCATGCAAGTGTTGTGGCGTGGAGTTTTAAAATGAGTAGGACAACTATACAAGAACATTAAAAAGGCTGGAAACTGTTAATTGGAGGATAAGTTGGCCCTAGCTCATCCATAAACAGCATTATGATTGCCGGCTTGACAAAAATTATCTGGGAAAGTAAAAGATATTGAGTTTAATGATGCTATTCTCAATTGATTGTTTTTGCTAGGAGATCATTGCAACGTATCTTGGGATTCGTTAAAGGACAGCGTACGCTGGCGGCGCCCTAGTAGTGTGAAGTATCCATCGCAACTCAAGGAGGCACAGATGTGAAGTGGCAGTTAGCTCCACTCATGTCGTTTTTGACCAACTTGTCGGCACAGGGAATGTGTGCGTATGCCATGCATATAAACAATTAAGAGCTGATTTTCTATTTAAGAACCTTAGCTCCTCATACAAGATGAACTTGCCCCAGCACAAGATGACTCAATTGTGAACAACGGCGATTCCGTATGTCGTACGGATGAGCTGCAGAACTTTTCAATAGTTAGACGAGGGACTTCTTTGTCGCTGCAAGTCGTGGACAACATCTTTTAATCTATGCCGTTGCATTTTAAGTACATAACATCGAGATGCATTTCCCTAATCGTGTCTAAAGAGCACCAATTGCCTATTGGATCAAATTATTAAAAAAATTACAAATAAAGGTTACGAT
Source organism: Lordiphosa stackelbergi (assembly GCA_018904235.1). NCBI lineage: Eukaryota > Metazoa > Arthropoda > Insecta > Diptera > Drosophilidae > Lordiphosa > Lordiphosa stackelbergi. Next base: position 48,158 of record JAEIFU010001218.1, read on the forward strand.
AAACCTACAAACGATTTATTTATTTGCGATTTATTTACGTTTTACATCTGCCTCCACTTGGATCTTCACTGGAAGTAAGAATTAACCTAACACTGCCGAACCCTAGATGCCTTTAGTACCGCTTCTTACAAACCATATAAAGCTGTTGTAGCAACTATTGCTTCATTAAGGGCCACCATAACTATTCGCTGTTAATTAGTTTAAATTTTCCGCCAAGTTAAATTTGAAAACAAAACAACTCGAGATAAGCGCCTTATTTCGCACTTGCTATCTACGAAATAATATGCAGAGATTTCGCACACTTTTCGCAAGAATCTCCGTACCAAGCTTTCAAATAAGACAAATTTTTGAATAAGACAATTTTTTGGATGTGGGTTTGACAGCGGCTGAGCTTATTTCGTTACTCACATCGACAGTAGCCGAACGCATGCTGAGGCTTTTGCCAAGAGAGCAGAAAGGTTTTCAGTCGCTGGCCAGCGGTCAATGAAATAGGTCAGAGCTGGTTTGCGTCGCTTTATTTGCACACACCATTGCACTCTGCTTTAAAGACTCATTCAACTCCACTTTAGGAGCTCTGTGTTAGAGTTTACCGAACACATTCATCAACTCAGATGCATTAAAGCCGACTGCTTGCCGAAGACATGACATGACAGCCGCAATCGCCGCCAAACACTGTGACGCCGGGTCACACTGCTACAAAAAACAATGACATTTATGTTTTGATGGCAAAACTAGATATGCGCGCTTGAGGGAATTTTCACTCACTTCACGAATTATTCTCGAAATAAAAATCTTGTTACGCACGATTCACCAGCTTTCGCTTTAAGAAGGCGTCACGAATGATCAAGCACGATAAAAATGCATATACTAAAAATTGTTTTTGCAAATTCAATTCAATTGTTTAACAATACAATTTAGTAATGTCAAAATTAAATAAGTTGCTTTTTATTTGAGTATAAGCACTTAAAAAATAAACCGTTAAATTTATCTTTCAATTATTTTTAAAATAGTTCCATATTTTTATTGAAAAAAATAAGCTTATTAATATTATCGCTTAGTACCTTGTTCGCCTTCATTCTAAAATATATTTTCCAAATTCCAGAAACGTTTTCTACAGGAAACTTAATGTAATTTTGAGTTTCATCACTTCAATATTGTTTTAAAAATTTCAGATTCTTGAAAGTTTAATCTAAACACTATGAGAATCGTGACTGCTTTTGGGAGAGTTCATTTCTTTTCATTATCGTTTTGATCATTTTTTTTACTTAAGCAAGTTCTTAAGCATAATATCGTTCCGCTTCTCATACGCAAGAAAACAATGTTTTTTGAATTCTGGGTTAAGAAATAGGACAATGTGGTTCTAGCCGATTCGTAGCTGATTTTTGAGTAACGTTTTTGATGGATTTCATTATTAATGATATAGAAAGCAAGATATAATTGACGAGAATCCAAAAACTCCAAAAACATTTTCTTTAGGTAAAATAAACTGAAAATATTTCGTGAGTACTGCATAACTTATATTCACGTTGTTCAACTTTGGTTCACTCACGAAAACCACACGAATCACGGATACTCACGCACGAAACTTTGTCTTTGATCACGATCACGTCGTGACACACCTGTGACTCGTTCAAATTCACGTCACCGGTACACCTGTAGGCAAAACCAAATCAAAATGTACACATTTGTTTTTCGCTGATTCCTTTACATTTGTCTGAGTTAATATCACTAATAATATTGGCTTAGCCATCGGATTTCGGCTCGATTCATCATTTTCGAAAAGCCGCCGATTCGGTTAGCAGTTTATTTTACAAGCTCATTAGTATTCGCACAGTCGGAACAGTGCAATAGAAATCTTTTTGAGGTGCTATTTCAAAGTCATAAAAATTACAAAAAAATTTTGTTATTTATCAGGTTATGGTGAGGGTATACACTCTTCGAACCAGTTTAGTTTATTTTCGTATTTTGGGCCCACCCCCGGCTTGACCCTAATCATTATGCCGGGCTGCCCGCTGAGCTAGTGAAAAGCGTCGGCAGGGGACCTGCAACTTGGGACCGTGAAAATTACACGTTTTTTGCTTTGAGGTTACAATATTACATTCCAGGTGGCCCAGGTGGGTGGTGGGTAGATGAGCATCAGGCATTTGACCGACTAAATTTATGCAACTTTTTTTTCTATGTAGCTTTAATTAAATTTCTTTTGCGTTTTTTGGTATTTTGTTGGTTTTGGGTGGCCGCTAATTTCCACATTTAGGCTCGTCCAAAATGTTTCGCTTCGTGTGGCTGTGTTTTTTTATTTAAATTAGAAAATATGTTGGGCTGCCTAATTGCCCTCACCAAAGGTTTTAAGGTTTATTATTTTAACATTTTTTTTATGTCTTCTTTAGAACTGAGCTGGCGTTTGGCGTCAGCTGTTCCTTTATATAGCAATCGATTTACAAAAGACTAAGGCTAATGAAGTACTGGACACGCTGTGAGGCTGAATATCCTGGCTGGGCAGGTTTGGTGTTTGCATTCACCGCTTGGCTGCACATTTTTCATGGGGGAAATTCAGGTAGAGAGCAAACAATGAAGATAACACACAGCGCACCAGAAAACTAATGAAAATTTTCCTTTGTGTTGCGCTGATGAAGGCATTAGGAACCTGCTGCAAGAATGTCGCTGGGGCGATTTGGTTACGCTGGCAATAAATTGAATCAATTAATTGAATGCAACGTGATAAAAAGGGCTGGCTGACCAGTCAGACAACTTATTTTTAGAACCGAAAGAAAAAAAAACCATACACGTAGGTTTTCAAGGGGGAAATCCGAACGAAAGACAGCACACTTGTGGCTTGAGCGTAAGAGCACAATCAGCTGAGCAGGCCAGCGAACCAGTTATAAAGCGATACGCCAAAGCTGATTTTGTTTTTCTTATGAGCGAGCGAAGCAACAGGCTGCTGACTCATTCGACCCGCAGCAAGAGAGCCGCAAATACGCAAAGTCACAAAACAGACTCTAAGCTAACTTGCTAATTATAAGCACACACACACACAAACACACTCACAAAATAATGAGAAAGATTCAAAAAACACTTGGCAGATGCTAAAAAACAAAGAGACTTAGGGCCCCGCATGACACAGCGCTTTCATCTGCTACTGAAAGCCAAAGAGAGTTGGTACCAAAACGCCCACAAACAATGAACAAAAGGCAAAAGCCAACTTGCCAAAGTCATGGCAAACTAAAATAAATCTAAAAAAAAACCAACAAAAAACATGTCCCACTACAAATGGTTGTCATTTTTTGGTTACTTTTACCCTAACCGTAACACAGCCACAAGTACAGCTACTTTCTAAAAACGAGCAGAAGCACTCGAGGAAATAAAAAGCGTAGCATCTTCAGCATTTTCATTTGCCATTTTCTTGCCAGCCAGCTTTTGTGTAGCTAAGTAGACTGTTAAATGACTTCCGCAGTTTTAGCTACTCGGACTTTTTGAAGTTGCTAGGCTTTGAAATGGACAAAGGGTGACCCACATAATCTGAAGCTGAAACAAAGTTGCAAAACCGAAATTAATTATGCCCAAGCGTTGGCTACGACAAGACTCCCGTCTAAGACTAAGTCTAAGCATTTCAGTATCCCAAGTGTATTAGTTTCATCGTCTATCACAAAATTGCTGCTTTGAATTGATAAACTCTGAACTTGAAGCAGGCAGAGCAACTTATTTTCTTTTGGACTTATCACAGTATTTAAAATGAATTTATAGCACCATTTAAATTGAAAGCATGCTAAAGATAACACAAACAATGAGAAATACTTGATACGTACAGAAAGTAGCCCATAAAAATATATGATTATTCTGAAAACTAAAGTTTTTATAAGATAGAGCACGAAAATGTGTGCAAGATCATAATAGTAATTAAATATGAAAATAATAATGTTGTAATTAGTTTGAGTATTATTTGAGAACCTAAAAGACCACTCGAAATGACCGCTTAAGAATACTTTAAGAAGAATAACCGCCACACCGATAAAACAAATAATATTTTTCATATAAATTTTACCCCGATATAAAAATATATCAAATTGATATATAATTTAACATATCATTATTCCATTTTGAAACTATTTGATATCAAATTAAGTAAATGATAAAAGATAATATTTTCTTCCCAATCCAAACCAATTGGAAGTGATGGTTTTTCCTATTATTTCCATGATATTCGATAAGAAGAACACTTTCTGTCCTGTCACCATAGCCGTGAGAAAGGTGTTATGGTGTGGACACGCCAAGTCATATAATTTCAAGCAAACACTTGACGAGTATCATTATGTGGGCATAAAGTGGTGGGTTTTATTTTAAATTTAATCTTCTTAGATATTCAGCTTTATGTACAACTCTCTGTACCGTATCAACACTTTCATTTAATTGCAATTTTGAATCAGTTGTCAAAGCTGAACAGTGTGAATTTGAAGTTTTTTGAACAACCCGCTGGTCTGCAGTACGTTAAAATGTTTTTTTGGTGAGGACTTTCAAATAATTCCCATAATTTGATGGGTTTTTAAGAAAAGTGCATACAACACTACAGCTTATTCCAATTTAAAAGGGAACAATGAAAAATAAAAATTTTTTTTTCTTTTTCTTCTTCTCTTCATTCAATAAAAAAATAAAATATTTTTTCGGGGGGTTTTAATAAAAAAAATTATTTAAATATTTATTTAATAAAGAATGAATTACTGAATGCTAAAAAATATTTGTCTTTTGATTTAAGAGTACTGTATACCTTCAGAAAATACTTTTTTATTTTTTTTATTTGCTTAAACGTTCTATTAGGGTCTTATATACATCCTCTAAAACTTTGAAGCAGATCCGTCAATCCGTTTTACAAAAATAAACAAAATCAATATTTTTTCGACCCTCTTATATAAAAAGAATTGATCATCGACCCTCATATTTTTTTAAAATGATATGTTTTTTTAATTTTTTTAGTTAAAAAACTTCAAAAGGAAGTTATAAAATCATCACTATTTTCAAATAAAAAAATTTGGAAAAAAAACTTTTACTTGATTTTTTACCCTTTCTTGACGCACTTTGACCCAAATTTCTTGCGAACTATTTGGCCGATTTGGATAAATTTTTATTTGGATGAAAGCTAACACCCAAATGCACCAAATACAATTTTTAAATTTATTTAAAATAATTTTTGTTTCATCGAAAACAGATGTCGAATCTTTAAATGCGATTATCTCGGAACCACTTTTTCCAAAATGGTTGCAAAGATTTTAAGAGTAACTATTGACCGATTTTCAATTTTTTTTTTCGCTCGCAATACCCACCATTCTGGTGTGAACTAGAATATTTTGAGCTTAAACCAATACAGTGGGAAAAAAAATCGATTTTCGAAATTTTGACTTTGAAACCATAACTTCGCCATTTTTGACCGATCCAAAATATTTTAGTTCACACCAGAATTACATCAATTTTTAATAAAACCCCGTCTTTAGTTTTGAACTCAGATCATCCGTTCTCAAAAAATTTTTGCAACCATGGGCCTATGTTTTAAATTTTTAGTTACTTTGAACAGGAATACAACAACAACCGCAGGTACAACAAAAACTACTAAATTTAGTTTAACCGATTACCTATCGAATGCAAGAAACTGCTTGTTAATATCACTTATAGTTTTTGTGTAATTTAATTTTGTGTAAACCCTTGAAAAAACACCTGAAGGTATAGAGTAAACTTAATTTGATTGTTTCAGTCAAATAGTTGTATATTCGCCTATAAATGCTTGTCTCCATTCAAGTGCATGGCAGTGTAAATATTCTTTGTGGGGTCGGTAACTAATATCCCTGTTCAAACTTAATATACACTTGAAATTAGAATTTTGTTTTCAGATTTCAAAGTATGAATCATCGGATTTGAAGAAAGCCTGAACTGGTTTTCCCTGATTCGATAATGGATTCTCTTTCCAAGTAAATAATCTTAATAGATATTAAGCATTTTTTTTATTTATTAGCACTTAATTCGACTAAATACTCCCCAGGCTAAATTCGATCTCAAAGAAACACCCCTTTTAAACCTAAGAGAAACAATATTATAACGGACACGTTAACTATACACTATACTTTTAAAACGTAACCCTCGCTGTGGGGGAGAGTCCATACGCTGTGGCGCCGACACAACTTGTGTGAATTACTACTCTTCAACCCTAAGTGTGTGTTTTTAAACAAACAGCTAGCGCTGATAATACTTGATGGATCGACAAATGATGCTGAATCCTAAATATATGTATATCAGGGCCGAACAGACATTGCACATCAAATTGATCTGTCTGTCTGATAAGACTTTATATTTAAATAAAGTACTGCGTAAAACAAAATCTTGTTATCAGCTGAAATTGTTAAATTGAAGGCAAGGGCGTAGCCGCCGGCTGTACCTGAACTTTTCTTAAATATTTCTTAAATTATATTTTTGAACATTAAATAATTAGATCAAGATGCATTTGATATGAAATGAGAAACAATATTCAAAGTAATGGAGGAAAACTTAAGTTAACCAAAATCAATGATGAAGGGGGCCCAGCTGCCCCCTCCCCCCCTGGCTACGCCCTTGATTGAAGGTGTTCAATTTGTTTGTATTAGACTATGAATATGTGTTTCAACAATATTAGAATTGTCAACAACATTGATTTAATGATTAGAAGACATCAACTGTAGAAACGTTAAACGTATGTGTTGTCGTACCAACGAAAACATTACTGATTTTATGAGAAATTTAGCACGCTTGGCGGCTTGCTCTCTTACGATGCGCGTGTTCGGCTTATTGTTCTCTCACAAGGTATTTGTTCGTTTGCTTGTTGCAATGCATGATTGTATGAGTTTGGACACCACAGTAATAGAGTCTGGCATGACTGAAATATTTTAGGTACGGTATACACCTACATACATGCAAAAATTTGTGGCTCTACCTCTTATTGTCTGTGAGATCAACGCGTTTATACAGAGAGAGATAGATGGAGAAGGTGGAATTTTCCAAATCTGAATCTAACTCGTTGTCGGAACAGTATATACCAACATACATGCCAAAAATTGTGGCTATATCTATTAAAGTCTCTGAGATCGACGCGTTGTTTCGGCCACAAAAATGAGGGTTTTCTGAAGGCATTCTCTTGGATATTACTAGTATTACTGATGCTACTAATATCCAAGAGAATGCCCTGAAGAAACCTTCCTTTTGTCCAAAAACCAAAAAATAGTATTCATAAAAATATCGTCAAAATTTATTCGATATCGATATTTCGAATTATTTCGGTCTGTTACATTTTTAATGGGTATAGGATATAAAAATGAGTGTTAACGATCGTAAAATGAGTATGATCCCGAAACTGGGATCAATTAATTAACCTTATCAAAAATTCATTAAGATACAGATCATTTCTTTTAAATAATTTTAATTATGTTAAATCTCCGTATCAAAAGTTTTAGTTTTGTTAGTAGTTCCTAATATACCCCCAATCAAATAGTAAATTATTCGCAACAATTTAAATAAAGAACTTACATTTAAATGTACATACGACCGTAAAATGAGAACAAACGTTCTTGAATCAAGAGCTTTTTGAACTTACAGTAAGCTGAAAAATTTAAGAAAGGTTTGTTCTCAGTTCAAGTTCAAAATATCTTGAAATAAGGACAAAATAGACTTACAATGCTAGCTCCAAATAGTGTGCTTTAGGGTGTTCTTAAACTTTCTCGTGGTTCCAACACTTTGGTTATAGAGTGAGGGTAGAGATCTGACGTACAGTAAAATGTTTTGGGGTTGACTTTGAAATTTATTAGACTTCAATTAAGCTGGAATGACACTTTCAATATTTTGAAAGAATTATTGTCGTCGTTTTTTAATAATAGACAAAGTTCCTGTTCCAGATTACCTCAGCTTTTTTCAGAACCTTGTGCGGCGTGATTAAGCATACTCTTACTCGCTTACACCAACGAAAAACTGTCCCTAATAATTGAAAGTGTCTCTCCAGCCTTAAGAATATTTTTCATTCGTTTTGAGAGGAAATCGGGGTATAATCAAAAAGATTTTAAAATAGTTGGAAATGTACTTAATTAATCACGAAATAGTTGTAAATCAAATATTTCGGGATTAAAACAATTGTACTTGAAATAAAAGTTTTGCTCTTAATCAAGTATTTTCGTAATTACCATACTAGTTCTTGGTTTTTTTTTCTGAGAATAAAGTAAAAAGATCTTTATGTTTTAAGGACTGCAAATGAGAATGATTACTGTCCCAAAAACTTACTAAAAAAAACCAAGTAATAATTGCACTTTAGTTTTTTTTAGTTTTCAGCTTTGGAAATAGTCTTCCGTTATTGAGAGAATGAGAAGACTGTCACATGATTTAATAAAATGTAACGCACATCTATTTGCAAATATGTATAATAATAATCTTGAAAAAGTTCTCTGCTTATCATGTGATCAATGCTACAGTCTGAATCTGATTAACTGCTTACATCTGAGTTAGTGTCGCTTGTATTCTCACGCAAATTCCTATAAATAATAGGGTAAACCATTACCATTTAATTGCACAAGTCAGAAATAATACAACACAACCAAGGAATTCCCACCTTATCGAGCAGGCGAAAAACAAAACCAAAACAAGTGGAAAAAAAACCTGTTGAGAGAAGCTCTTTTTGAAGTAAATAAACTTTTTACTGTGGTTGGTTTGGTTTTTGGAAACGGGTTTTCTGAACGTATGCGAAAAAAAAATATAAAAACAAATACGCGGCGCAATGCTAATGTGGCGAGCTTTGAGTGGGGGTTTGGGCCAAGTGCGTGCGGTTGGAGTCAAAATGTGGACAAGTGTCAACACAGGTAGGCTGCAAAAACCTCAATCAGTCATCATCAAGGCCAAATGAATATGACAGTTCCCCCAGTTACACGAATTTCCCCCACATCAAAGTTCAACACGTTCAGGCAATTAAAGAAAGTATTAAATGTGCAAAAACCGCGGAAATTATGTATAACAAGTGTTTTTTCTCGGGAGACACACATCAAAATGGTGCAACGGTAACTATTTGCTCTTGCTGTTGTTGTTGTTGTAACAGTTACATAGAGCGAGAGAGAGCAAGAAAAGAGAGAGACACACAAATTAACCGCTTAATGGCGCTTTAATACACAGAAAAAACAACATGAAAAAAATGAGTGATCCATAACAGACCTACACAGATACAGCTGCCACTAAAAGTACTCGACCAGCAAAAAATAAGCGAAAGTTTTCGTTATTAGAAGGTCAAAGAAAACTGACTCAAATGAATGAGTTTGACACATTGAAATTTGACCGATATTTCTCAAGTCAAGAAAGTTCAGTATATTACAAAGAATTCCAATGATAACTTTGTTTAGTACGTCAGATATCTTAAATGGTTTTGTAAAATTATGCGCAAGGCAAGACTGTCACCTATTGCTTCCAGTACTCTGAGAGTTTTTTTTCTTCAGCTGGCGTCACTTAGGCGCACGAGCAACGGCACAACAAGTGCAGTGTGTGCACTTGAGATTCGTTTGGCTTAATAGCAGACGGCTGTTGTTTTGGGACTACTTCCAAGCTCATATTTCGTGTCCACAACTGAATTATAAATTTGATGTTTAAAACAACACAAGAAAGCGATGGAGAAAACCCGGCTATTGCGGCTATGATCGTCTGTGAACTTATGGCTGAGTGCATAACAAGAAGACATGTGCTCCAAGTGCCCATGTGGGCACCTCATCTGTATAATATAAAACTGCAAAACTCTCACAAAATGTGTGGACTTTCGTATTTCTCTTGAAAGGCGCTTCAGGATCTGTTACTACGATAGACTTAAGGTTCAGAAATTGTACAGGAAGCTATCCTTAAAAATTTTTTTGTTTATAGTGCTAGTTATTTAAAAATTTGTCACCCAGTTGTCCCACATTAGCCACTAAAAGACATTCTAATATCATTTCCTAAAACTGAAAAAGGTTAAATTTTGATTTGATATCAGACGTTTGGTCCTTTTGGTATTTGTATGACTTCTTTTCGTTAGTTTTGGCTTTAAAATTGATTAAGTATAAGCTCATTTCTGTTATACTATAGCCACTACATTTTAGTCATTTTTGATTGCTTCAAATTTGCTTGAATATTCCAGTTTTAGTTACTTCAGAAACGTGCTTGGTCGTACCCTCCTAGGCTTATAAGAATAAGCGTTCTACGTGCCATTAGGATATTAAATGGACGAACAATGCAAATCATGATATTATTAGTCTTTCAAGTTTTCACATTACTTTTAGTAACCACTGTAGCTATACTAGGTAAGTGAGTTGAGCGCGCTCTAAGCAAAGCTTAAAGTAAAATAATTTTTGCAAAAGCACAAAGCGATAGCGGGAGAGGTTCAAAGTGTAATGTGAACAGAAAACAGCTTGTTGCACGCAATATGGAATAATCAAATGATGTAAAGGCTTACCGTTTTTTTTAAGTATGTAATTGCTGTTGTGTCTATATTGATATGCTGTGATGATTTTGCTGTAATGCTCCTAAGCTCAAGTTTCTTCGGTAAAAATGTTGTATTGTAGGCAAAGTTTTCCTTTGTATTTCTTTTGCTAGCAAACTCTGCAGTTGCTGTTCGCACTTTTTAAGTGGCAATTTATTGATGCTTTACACTTTCACACATTTGCATTTAATTGGAATTTGTAATTATGCTCGAGCGCATCAGTTGCCGAAATTGTTGAGGCACCAAAATCACTCACGAATCGCGTCTGTCTGACTTCAATCAGAGTTCGAGTACAAACAATATTGCTAAGCGCTCTTGCGTGCGAGCACGTCGGCGTCTCAGAGAAAACTGAGAGCATTGGAGCTTGCTAACGTTGCTGAAGGCAGCTCAGTCGGCGCCTGCTTTCGTACAGCCGTTCGTTGCACTGACGACTTTCGTTGTGGGTGTTGCCTATCGCATGCGAGAAATATGCAGAGAGCCGAAAGTGAATGAAAAATACTGGGATTTCCCGCGGCAAGAACGTGTATAAGAGAGTTGTTTTGTGTTTCTGCCAAATGCCGGCAGTTGTTGTTGCCACTAAAAACAGTCTCATTTTGTTGTCAGTTATTTCTTGTTATGTTTGACTTTGGACCAGTTGGGAAGTCTTTGTCTCGTGCAGCCAGCTGATTACAGTTATTATGGATTTATTAGTTGATTAGTTCCTCCTCTGAAGGAGGCATTGGCATGTGTTAAATGTGAAATGTATGAGAGTTGTTGGACAATTAAATTTACACTCGCTCTCCCATGCGATTTCAGTGAGTTGGAAGTGTTTTCTGACATTGTTTTGTTTTCTTAAATTTTCAACAGATGTAGAATCTAAATTAGAATTATCCTTATTATTATTGAATCTACTACACTTAGAAAGAAAAACAGTTCTAAATGTACCGAAAACGTGTGTTTTCGTTTTTAATATGAGGGTTAGTCCGTTTTTCTTATACCGAGAACATCGGGCTTATTTAAAGAATGTATTTTTCGAGAACACTTTTCTAATTTTCAGAACTCTCCGTTCTTGTTTTTGAAACTGATGACAGTTATGGTAAATCCAGAAAAAATCAAATATTAACCACATTAAGGAGTGTGGTGGAACCTCGGACTCGGGACCTTGAATGACTGAATATAAAAAATCCAAAAAAATCCTTAGCACTGGGGTGTCCCCCAACAGCAACAAACGCCGTAAGCGATATCATTGAATACAAAATTAGTTTTTTCATATGGTTGACCATTATTAGAGACGCTTTTCTCAGTTGCTATAATATTTCAACAAAATTTGCAGGGGAATAAAAGTCGTATCTGAAAAAATATTTCTAGGAATTCCCTTTTCAAATTGAGATGCATTGCGGAAAGACAGGAAAAGTGAAAGCCTTTGCAATCACGTTGTATTTACCCCCTAAGTAAAGTAAGAGAGAATAAATTCTTCTGAATACATATAGGAAAATATGTACCGAACATCAAATCCATGCTGGAACCCGAACCCGAATCGAAACCTTGGGTCTCAATTTGAGAAACAGAGTAAGTTGATCATTTGGACCCCGATCCGAAACCTGATCATAAATATAAAGGTGTGCAGCCCTTGATTTTTAGAAATAAGGCAGCAAGCCTCCTTACAACCGATTCGTTTTAGGTATTTTGGGACCCTGGAACTGAACAATGAATCTAACATTGTAAACTCATGACCTCCCGAAACTGAGCCCGGGTCGTTCCTTACGAAAAATTACGTCTAGTGTGAGTACTGATTAAAGGGAACTAAGTATTCAGTATCGGGTACTGAGTATCTACTATTGAGTATCGAGCATGAGCATCGAGTACTGAGTAAGAAGAACTGAATATCTTGCACTGAGTATCGAATTCTGAATATAGAATACTAAGTATCGGGTACTGAATACACTGTGCAACAGTCAAAAAAACTACCAAGAACCACTATGCGGAATCGATAGTGCTACCCGAACTGAGTAAATCCCTATCAGCGTTTGGCTAGATTGGAAGCACTTTTTTTTATGGACCCTCAAAGTTTTTGAAATTGGGTGTGCCAACCAAAAAAAGGTGTCATTAGTTTTGGGCAAACAGCTCATTTAGTTTTAGTGATAGCTGCAAGCTGTCTTCGGCAAAGTTGTAGCTGACAGTCCCCAGAATAAATTCTTTGATCTCAACTTGTTAAAAAATGTAAGTATGTTACGGAGCGGGTTCAGAAGGTCGCTGAACCAAGGTTCCGTTTCGAACTGGGGTTCAGGAATAATTTTGATTTATCGCTAATTCGGACAACATTAAATTAGAAATTAATTCAAAATTTTAATCATTAAGGGCGCGCGCACACTTGCATCTAAAAGATAAACTAAAGGCCTACCATGATATTTGAGTAGGGCAGCAAGCCGAAACAAACAAACATGTTTGATTGATTCCGCAATGCTGAGCTTACAACTGTTGTGCACTCTAACAAAGTCAGCATTAAGTTCTGCCTTCAGTTTATCATTCAGTCACATGTGTGCGCGCGCCCTTAATGATTAAAATTTTGAATTTGTTTTTTATTTTATTTTTTTATAGACGTTCAGAATTTTGATATTTTCCATATAATATTAAAGTATTTTTGTTAACTTTTATTAATACTGGCTCTTGGCCTGGATACTTGTGCCCCAGGAAGAGCTAATACAAGAAATATGATATTTTAAAGTTCTTTACAATGATCATTTATCGAAAGCTTCAAAACATTAGAAATTTTAAACAATCGCCGGTTTGATATTTGTCACATTTTCATTATTTTCTTGCTTTTTTGCGAAAAATTTAGTTTCATCAGAAGATGGACATGGTACAGAATCATTGATGCTTTTATTAATTAGTTCCTCTTGACGATTATACAATTCAGCAGTACGTTTATTTGCAAGCTATTTTTGTTCTAAGTCAATTTGGTTTCTTGGATTCCAAGATTCAGTTGTAGAGATTGGGATTGAATTTAAGATGTAAGAATGGTTTTCTCAGCACTTTCTAAATATGTACGGCTTTTCTCCAAAACCGGAGTGTGGGTTTTTTGTTTTTTCCAATTAAATTATTAATTATTTTTTTGTTCCTTTTTTTATTTTATACTTATTTTTTTGTGGGGGGTTATTTAGTTGGCTCCGGTTTCTGTTTTGTTCAAAACTAAAAATCCTTAAAAAAATTTTTAATTTTTTCAAAAAATATTAAATTTTTTATTTTTTAAAAATTTTAAAAAAAATATGGGATATATAATTTTTTAATTGGTGGGGGGGGGTTTAATATTTTTTTAGTAAATTTTTAATGATCGTTAGTTTAGCTAATCAGTGCTCCCGGCTCTCAATCAGATGCTCTCGGCTCTAAGCGAGAGCCTTACAAAGACAGAGCAGGTGGCTGCCTGATGAGCAATTGCGAACCCTGGTATTTGAGTACTGAGTACAGGGTAAGTAATGACTGTCCAGGTGATCTATACAAACAATGGCATCCAATTATTGACTAAAGGAATTAACGAAATTAATCGGTCAAATTCTAAGGCTACATTTTGTTTACTTCTATTCGGATCACAAGTTTTTCAGTTCGCTTCTCTCTATTTTTTGATCTAGCGAAAATCACACTAAAATCAGCTATTCAAACACAAGAATTTTACAATTAGTTTTCCCTAAGAGCGAAGAGCTAGCATAAATTTACAACTACTTAAAATTGAATTGCCGGTTTTATGCATATTTGAATAGCTGATTTGTTATGATGTAGCAAAAGTGGTTCCCATCCAATTCTCTTGTTTTGCTTACACTGGGAATTTCTGGAATACCGTTGGCAAAATGCAACAGCAAAAGAAAAATCCCAAACAATTCGGCACATGGAAATGCCCTAGGACACACACACACACAGCATTTCCAGCAGATATTTTTGTACACCAACTTGTTTTTGTTGATTGTACAAAATTTCACTTTGAATAGTGCCGAAATTTTAATTTGATGTCAGTTCCATCAACGACACATAAATAGTGCAACAAATGAATTTTGTACGTGCCGCAAATGCCAATGGCGATAGAACGTAGAGGGATAAATACATCCTTGGGCCCACATGTGTTCTGATTTGTGACCATTTGTGCGTGGTTGGCCACGACACGCAGCATCATAAATTTCAAATGCTCAATAAACTAATGGTAATTTGTATCTGAAAGAAACATTCGACAAGCTGCCCGCTCAGCCACGTACAAAATTATTTTTCTGTTATTAGTTTTTCCTTTCACTTTGCTTTCGTTTCAATCCTTGTGACACTTTTATCACACACGTTCGACTCATCAAAAAGTTAACGACGATAATGACAAACATTTCAAAAGCAAACACTCCGTGGCATGCAAGGCCTCAGAACCAGATCCAGAGGGGGGTCCCCTTGCTGCTTGTGTGTGTGTGTCCGCCGGGAGATAAATATCTGGCGTTGTTGGTCAAATACCTTAATTAACTTTTTCATGAACATCTTGCCCCGTCTCCGTCTCAATCTACTTGTAGCAACTTGGCTTATTTATTAGGGTTATTTGTGTGTGCTGTCCCTTACCACGCACTCACACACACACCACACACTACCTGCCCATTTCCACCTGAGTACGTGTTAATTTTGTATATTTATCTTTCTGTTGCACTGCTAAATAGAAAAATTGTATAAATTTCTTCGTAAGTGGACAGAAGGAATTCCAATTAACGAGTGCCAGCTTAGACTGTAACAGTGAAATGTATCTGACTCTTTCAACTTTGACGTTGACTCTGAAGTTTTCCTGGGCAACGTGGGAAATGCAAATGGCCAACAACAAGCAAACGTTACCAACTTTCGGAAAACAGGAACAAACAAAGGCTTCGTCGAAATGTAAATACATACAACTTGCACTTGAACGCTACCGCTGGGCTGTTGGTTCGACTGTGGGTCTTTCCTTTCTATTTCTGCTCTGCTGCTGCTGTTGTTGTTGCTATTTCATATTTCCCCTCATTGTTTGTACGTCTTGGGCATCGACATCTGATCTGAGTTAGAGACTCTCGGGCAATTTATAGAGCAGTTCCTTTAGTTACCAGTTCATGTTTTTGTTTTCACAAAAAGGCGTCGAAATATGCACACAACTCTCAAGTGACTGCCCGCAGTGGCTGCCACTTCAATGCAGCGGCACATGCGCAACATGTGTGAAATGCAGCCACGCCGGAAGTTTTAGCATCTCGAAGTACTTGAGTTACTTGCATGCAAAAAAGTATAAATAATTTTTGCATTTGCAGTAGGAGGAAGTTAAGGCAAAGATATCTGCAAATTGTGAATGTCGGTGGAAGTCATTTGATCATTTCATCTGGTTAATCCCCAATGGGCCAATTAGAGATTGAGGTTCTAGGTTTTGTTACTTAAAACTTGGCAAAGTCTGATACTAGCTTGTTAAAGAAATCAAGTCGTCGCATACAAAACAATTACAAAACATACAACTATTACGAAGCAACCATTTATGTGACAACTCACCTTGATTTTAAGAGCTCATAGTTCAATCGCTTCTCTTCTTCTGGAGCAGATATTGAAAATAAGGAAAAGGCTTCAGTTGACTGTCTGTAAGTCTACCTGCAAAGTCACGAGATAGGAAATTTTTATATTCATACTGTTATAGCCGATAGTCCGACTATGCCAGCGTAAATCAACCACCTTTATCCTTTTAGTTTTTTGAAGGGATGCAAACCGATTTTGAACCAAACTGAACCTGCCTGTTTCAAAACGCAGAACCCAACCAAAGCTCATCGAAAAATAACGGTTCTGTATGTTTCATTTAGATCGTTCAGTTAGATGACTTAGCAACTACCTTAAAGTAGGTTAGTTTTAAAAATTGTATTCGGGAAATCATCTTTTTTGAAAGACTTGCATCATTTCGGGCATGTAGAGTTGTTGATTTCTAGATGAATTCTATACGGGTTCCATACGGGTTCCGGACGAGTTGTAGTTTTTCCCTTTTATAATAAACTTTCCAAAAAATCTATTACTGCAGCTTCTAAGATGTTCAGTAGCAACTGTGTGCGATAGGAGCCTTTTTAATTAGTGGTCAGTGTAAAAAGTACCGATCTCGATTCCCAAAACCTACAATAAAAATGAATATTTCTCTTTGTTTTTCAGAATATATCTTCTGATTCTATGGAATATTTGATTACACACATTTACAATTTGTCTATTCGAATGTCCACCATAATGAAAGATTCTCTTTTTAACTCGCTGATCCATGTTCCAAACCCACTTTAATATTTTTTGGTTTTAGGAACAGCTTTTTGCTAGGCATCTAACGTCCCACATCATGCATTAAAATGCTCTAAACAAGCATCCGAAAATGGTGTCAGTATGAACAATTTTTGTAACGCTAATGCGGCGAAGTGAAAGAAATTTTGTCGCATTGATATTTTTGTGGTTTTTTTTATTTTATTATTTTTTTTGAAATTTTTAAGCAAAGGGGAGGGAATCTCCGACCACATAAAGTATATATATTCTTGATCAGCATGACGAGCTGAGTTGATTAAGCTTTGTCCGTCCGTCTGTCCGTCTGTCTGTTTCTACGCGAACTAGTCCCTCAGTTTTGGAGCTATCGAGCTGAAACTTTGCACAGAGTCTTCTTTTTACTGCACGCTGCTAATATGTCGGAACCGACCGGATCGGATGACTACTTCTTGTAGCTGCCATACAAATGTTCGTTCGGAAAATGGTTTTCAGTAAGAAAAACTGTTTTGTTCTCAATATTACTGCTCTCAAACAAGGTCATGGGTAATATGTAATGTTTTTAAGCTGATCTGCGAAGTTTGGTCGAAGTCTCTAACCGTTGAGACAAGCTATTTCAAGTGTATCAAAACTTCGGTACAGACGAAGTTAGCTTTGCCTTTCTCGTTTATAATTTATTAATTTATTATGTGTTTCATTATCTGAAATCTTCGCATAAAGAGAATATTTGGTGTTTTCAAATATACAAGGAGATCGATTTTTTTAAAGCAGACGATGAAGACAGCGATTATTAGCCCAATGATAGTGATGTAGATTTCGTAGACAAGAAACGATATAATTACACTCAGAAAAAAATTCGTTCTAAATCTACCAAATCAAGCCCATTTGTTGACAAAAGTAGAGTAATCCCGCTTTTTCTTGAACCGTGAACAGCGGGTGTCATATTATGAACATTTTGGGCTAACTTTATGAACGGCTTGGGCATGATTTAAGAACATTTTGTTCTCGCAAAATAAACGCTGAAAAAAAATGTATTAAATGAATTTTTTTTGTTTTAAAAGTTATTTTATTTAACATTTCATATTAAATTAGTTCTCTCTCTGACTTCCTCTTTTTTTATTTTATTGACTTTGTCTTCTTTCTCTAGGGATCGAACTCATAACTTCGCACTGCTTAGTGCAAGAGTCGGCGTCGCTACCATCATGGCTACCGACCTCGCTCGAGACATTGCGGCGAACTGCATTATTAAGGCAAAGCCAAAGCTCACCAAAGTGACTGAAAGCTTTTTGTTAAAGGCATTGCCTTGAATGTTTTACTTGAGTGGAAAAACCAAGAGCTCGAGTCAGCGTGTTACCGAAGATTTTTTTCGTGTTTTTGCTTATTTTGTTTTTTTCTTTTTGTTTTTAAATATTAATAATTATTCTAGAATGTAAAACATTTCTCAATGCGCCATTTTCGCGTTTTTGTTGTGATTTGTGCCAGTTTTAGTAAGAAAGCTTTTTAGTGGTGCTTTTTCGTGAACGTCGGGTTTGTCTTGTCACGATTATCACGAAACGAGATCGTTCAAATAGGAGCACACTTGTGCTGGGTTTTTGAATGGTCGTTTTTTTCTTAGTATACCTGGTTCAACTTTCCTTTTTCAAAGACAAACAAAATCAGTATTTCCTGGATGAACCGAATACTATACGGCAAACTGTCTCTAATCTGCATCAGGTGAAAAAGTTCTAGGGTCGCGAGAAATGTAACAATCAACAATTTCATCACATCTCACACCCTGGCAGTGAAATTGAAGCAGCGACAAATGACCATTCGTAAAAATTGAAAGCAGTGGCCACCTCTGCTGCTGAAAATGAAGAACAAGCCGATTTACCATTCGGCATTTGTTGTCAACTACAGTCTGGACAGTTAAGATTGGTTTCGCTTGTAAACCAATATGTAGTATAATATAAAATGTAACAAATTAAAGAAAATGACGAATAAAACAAGTAAGAGCGTTACAGTCGAGTGTCCCGACTCCGAAATATCCTGTACAATAGGGACACATATACAAACACACACACTTTTACAAACACACACACACACACACGCGCGAACACACACATAGGCGCGAGCACGCTGACTGGTACGCCTTAGCTCCCTTGAAATAGGCACAGTGTTCCCCCCGCTCCCTCGAGCAAAATTGTTTCTAATATAACTTTGGTGTTTTTGCTCGGATCTTATTGTGCTGTTCAGAAAAGATAGATTTAAGGCCTAAGACAATATATATTAAGCGACGGGGTTGTAACTTTAAAATTGTAGAACTGACAGTCCTCGATCTGGGTACTGTATACACCTACCCAGCGGCGCAAATTGCCATAATGGCTTAATCCTGCGTTAGTTTGCTGCATTATCTGCATTACTTTGCCATATGCATGGCCACTTTGTAAACGGAGTGCCCACAGCCTGCATTACTATTAATAAAGGATGTAAGCCAGAGTCGAACTGTCATCGGATTCCCATTACGAATGCGTACTTTATTTTTATACCCTTGGAGAGGGTATATTAAAATTGTCCAGATGTTTGTAACGCACAGAAGGAAGCATCTCCGACCACATAAGGTATATATATAGCCATGTCCGTCTGTTTCTGTGCTATCTCCTCCGTTAGTTATAAAGCTATCGCAACCAACTTTGCACGAAGTCTGTTGGTACAAATACGCTGCACATTTGTCGGAACCAGCCGGATCGGATGACTATAACATATAGCTCCCATACCAACAATTGGTCGAAAAACTAGTTTTAGTGAGAAAAACGTTTTTGTTTTCTATGCAAACGTCTCCGAACCTCAAGTATTTATGTAGGCTCTCTAACAAAAACAATAGCTTTCAGTCTGATAATTTCAGCAATCTCTAGAGATTTTGCCGACGGTTGGTTTGTAAATCTCTCGAAAAAATCGTCGGTGCCAAAGAACTGAAATTTTTGTTTGTGTAATATGTTTTATGATGCATTTTTAAATTACATTTAAAATTTAAGTCATATTCTTCATAAATAAGTAAAAACAATTTAAAATTTGTTGGCGCAAAACATGGGCATTACTTGCAGCCCTTGATCCGCTGCCTGTCAAGTAGATTGCGCCACCACCGCCAGGTGGAGCTAGTGAGAAAAGAGGTTTGCTAAATCTCTCAACAAATGATAGGTGGTTTGAAACCAACCAAGAGAATTTCCGTGGCACCTAGAATTGGAATTCGGTTGGAATTTGGTTGGAAGAGTATGAAAAAATTTTTTGTTTTCAAGGCAATCGCTCCCAAACTGGTTACTGATCAATATTATATGCTAACACACCATTCTGCCAAGTTTGATCGAAAGAGTATAGCATATAGCTGCCATAGGAACGATCGATCGAAAAAATAGTTCTAATGGAAAAAACGTTTTTCTTTGCATTGGTATCGTATTTTTACTTTCCAGTTATGAATATTATCTGTTTCAACACAATTTTGGAGAATTTCATCAAAATCGGATGAATATATCGTACAGCAATATAACAAACTGACAGAATATATAATGCTCCAAGGGTATATAAACTTCGGTCGAGCGGAAGTTAGCTTCCCTCTATTTTTAAAATTGTAGTGCAGAATGTTCGCAGTCTGTTTGTTTCCGATTTCTATTTCTCTAGCGAAAAGCAGCGATTGTAGTGCATTACTTTTTCGATAGGCGTAATGCATATTTTCGACGGAACATGTTGAGCTCTGCGCCGCTGGGTATGTACATGCAAAAATTTGTGTCTCTATCTCTTAAAGGCTCTGAGTTCGACGCGTTCATACAGACAGATAGACGGACAGACGGACGGACGGCGACTCGGCTGTTGATGCTGAATCGAGAATATATATTCTTTATAGGGTCGGAAATGTTTTCTTCTCTCTGTTACATACATTTGCCCAACATCATGATCCCCTTTTATCCGTTTTCAATGGGTACAGGGTATAAAAACAACCGATGGCATGTTGCATAGAGTTAAGCCCCAACTGAAACTCTGCCCTCAACACCCTCAAATTTTGCTTTTAGGCATGATATTAAATGAAGGATCCAAGAGTTAAGTATGAAGAGTTTTCTTTTAAATTTTAATGTTATTTATAATTTTGTTTACTGTATGGCTATCATATTATTTTCTATCTTATCTCAGGACGTCAGCAGAGCGTATATATACTTTACAACAAAGTTGGCAGATACACCATCAACCATTAACGCTGTTAATTGTTTCGTTGACCTTATTAATAGTTTTGAAATCTGGGCTCCTTATCAAAAGTTGTTCTATTTTCAACCCTGTTCAACATTCTTTCAGTAATTCCATTCTCTTTTACTTTTGGCAAAGCTTCAAAGTAGTTTTTGATGGAAGCAGATTGAGATTCTTTTGCACATTTCCAATTGCTCTGGCACCCTACATCTAATATGTTAACTACCAAAAAATTTTTTAGTTGTAGGAATTGGTTATTCATTAAGAGGGTCTTTTTAAATTCATTTTTCAGATATCAAGCGAAACTGTTGTCATTCTGACATCTGGTTTTTGTTACGGATTATTTGACAAATCATCATGAAAGGACTAACACCGCAACAACGTCTCCAATGAAGATCCACACTTTCCGCGCAATATTTTGTTCAGTAACGAGGCACATTTCTAGCTAAATGGATACGTCAACAAACAACATTGTCGCATTTGGGCTGATGAGCAACTCGAAGAGACTCTTGAATTATCGTTACATCCACAAAAATGCACTGTTTAGTGTGGCTTATGGGCTGCTGGAATCATCGGTCTGTATTTCTTTAAAAATGAGGCCGGACAGAACATAACCGTCAACGGCGATCGCCACCATGATAAATAACTTGTTGATACCTGAAATTGAAGCCCTTGATGTCGGCGATAATGGAAATCAAATGTCCTTTCATTCAATTCAAGTGGATTAAAAACTTACAACAGTTCGATTGCATCCATTATAGGCATCGAATCGTAATCGACGAAGACATCCACAAGCTGGTACAAAAACTGGTACACCAAATCGAAAACGATTGAAAGGACCATTCAGATATGGGTACAAGTTGAAAAAAAAAACAAAACAAATAGCAAGAATCTAGACTAGACCAACCGGTTTACTTGTCTGCATCCACTTCAGCCTACCAATTATAAACATCCTGTCGCGTGGCATGCAGCCAAATCATAATTTACCACAATTAGGATTTGTAGCAACAAACAATATTACACATTTCAATGGGCATTTCATAAATTCTTAATGGCTAATTGATGTTTCCGCCGCCGTTTTTCGAGCAGAGATCAAGGCGCATTTTATAAACAACCAGCCAAACGGAGAGTCCTCTCTGTAAAATTGTAATTTATAGGAAAATTTATTAAATCAAATTGTGCCACGGCTCATTTGACAGCAGGCAGAGCCTACGAATGCTGCTGCTAGGCATAAAAATAAACAAAAGTGAAAACCCCGAAGCCTCCGCTTCTGTGTGCCTGCCGCATGCAATGATATCCCCAAGTATAGTTGACTACACCAAATCCACGTTGACATAATTTGCGCCACATGTGTGTGCAACACGCAGCACGACAGCAACAACAACAACAGCAACACTAACGAACTGTAGCGTAAGCTTCAACAGCTTCCATTGAAAACGCGAGCAAAAGAATTAAAAATAAAAATCCGTTTCAAACACGTGCGAGGAGTTTTACCGGGGGGATGCCTGCTTCAGTGATCCGACTTTGACTTCAACTGCGACTCCGACTCCACTTTGACTGACAATTAATTTCAATTGCGCATTCGCGTTAATCGCCCTAAAAAAAAGGGAGGAGATCAGTTCCACAGCAGCAAGACGGTTTTTTGTTTTCGTTCTCTTATCTCAACTGTTTTCCCCGCCTTGCTGTTTGTTATTTTTAGCAGCTTGAATACCCTTCAAAAAGGGGCATTTTTAATTGTACGCGTTGTTTGTCAAGATTTACAATTTGTAAATTGGAGCAACTGTTGGATCCGACAGTAATATACTCCGTTCGTCGCCTTTTAGAGAGGACTAATCCATTTTTAATTCCTAATTAAACCAATTCTCATTATACGATTTATTACTGTGTAGAGGGTAACATATTTGTACACTCTTCACAAGAGTAATTGCTTTTCGTTTTCAAACTGATGAAAGTTTTACATTCAAGACCTTAAAATTTTTAGAAGTTCTTTAGCTTGCTGAGGCGAAAAATTTTAAAAAATGAGCCTACCAAAATAATGCATTAAGACTTATTTCGGATGTACCTTGCCAGAGCTATTCCATATTCGCGAAAAACATGCTTAAATAGTTTCGTGGTAAATACGTTCCTTACCACCAGCTGAGGAACATTGAAAAAATGTATCGAACAGGAAACTAGCTCAATTTAATCTGTCAAGTAAAGAATTTAGAATGATGTCTAAAACATGCCTAATAACTACTAATACGTCTACTACTTCAGGGGTGCCCAAGCCCAATGCGCATTCGCTCTTGTTTTCCACAAAGGGATAGCCGCGCGTATAGTCTTCACGCTTAGCTTGGGGTGTTTTCTCTTCTCTTTCTCTCCGACTGAAGGTTCTGTTGTTGGCTGCAAAGGATTTCGGGTGCATCAGACAGCCACCAGCACACTCAAAAAAATTGTTTTTTTAATTTTTTATTTCTTTTGGACAGAGATTAAAACCGTAACCGAAACCGTAACCCTTAACCGCTAAAAACACTTTAAAATTTGTAACCGAAACCTTAACCGTAACCGAAAAAAATGGTTTCTTATAACCGTAACCGTAAAATATACGGGTTAATTTCGGATTTCCTCTACTAGTAAAAATTTCGATAAACGTATATCAGTGCCGGGTAATGTAGAGCATGGTTTCCCTAGCAGAGACCTCGTAAACGTGACTGTGTCTCTCTCTAACACACAATGAAGGTTGAATTCGGCAAGCATTCGGTAAGAATTGGCAAGCAAGTTCGTGCCCCCGGGGCTATTGTTAAGGAACTCTGATAGAGGACAGAGAAGTGTGCTCATGTTAGTGAGCAAGACAGCTTTCTCTTTAGACTACAGCCTACATCTTCCATTTTATTCAGTGTTCACCGATTCACACAACCATAAGTTCGGCTCGCGTTTACATAAAAACATGAGTGACTTCGGCCCCTGGCAGCTATGGCTTGCTGGCTCTGGTCTAGACCTGTGCAAGCCAAATGGAGAGGACAGAAAAAGCCACACAGCAAAAAGAGCGAACGAAAAAGAGTGAGTGCAGCTAACCAAAATCTTTACCCTCCTCATCTTTCCATATACATATGCATGTGATATTACACTGAATGCTGGCTAGTTTATCCGATCCAAAAATGTACGACTTCGGCTCAAATTTAGCATCAGCTAATTCTGATTTTTTCTGTAACCTTAGGTTCTATCTGTATTCAAATGTTAAACTAACTATAGTCTCACGAGTTAGAATTTAGAGAACCAAGTCTGTTCGAGAATGATGCTTACCTGTGTGCAATATTTCTTCATCCGAGATGTCTCTTTATCTGCCGAGCAGAAAATTAAGTGTATAAAATTGTTGGACAACCATAAATTGATTGATTTGTCAGGGTAAAACTGTCCACATCTCAGTTGGTCGAAAATTTCCAGCAGTTCTAAATAAAAACAATCTGACATCTTCATTAAAACTATGGCTTGGCGGGGATCATGTATGGGAACGGTCGGAAAAAATTAAAAATATTTTACAGAGTGTAAATAATAGACGTTTGGCTAGCGGGCCAACCCACCCAAATAAGTGGTGGGGGGGGGTTTGTTTGCAGGAGGAAAAATTTAAGCAAGGCCGGGGCTGTGAAATAGTGCAAGTAAAATTATAATAACAACAACGGCGGCGAAACCCCTAAAAGGGGGAGTGGTTAACCGGAACCAATACCAGGAACCAGATATCAAAACAGAAATGTAACGGTAACCGGAAAAAGGAGAGGCGAAAAGAGAAAACGGGAAACAAAACCGTAATTGGTTTCGGTTTAAATTCTGCTTTAGGATTTCTGGTGGAACAACAATAATATTTTAAAACCAGAAGGAACGAAAAAGAAAGGAAAAAAGAAGGATCAGGTCAGGAGCTGGTAGGAATCTGATGGGGACGTGGCGAAAGACAAGTGGGGGGGGATATGGTGGTGAACAGATAGAGTATTGGTGGAATCTGTTTTAAGGAAAATTGCTTAGTAGAGTCTAGTAGAGGATTAGTATCTATGATCTGGTGACCATCTGTTAAGATCTAGTGCAGATCTTGGTGAGGATCTGAAGAAGAAAAAATCTGGAACACCCAGGGTAGATATCTGGTCGTCCTCTTACGACGGGGTGAGTCAGGTGCGCATTTGACTTAGGGACTGGTAGGATTTGTCCGGATCACCAGTGTGGCTTGCATTTAGCAACAATGTTTGAAATTTGTAGCTAATATTAAATCTACTACGTTATCTGTTAGAACGAGTGATATAACAATCAGAAAATTAACAATGACTTAACAAGTGACTTAACAGCTGACTTAATAGTGTCACTCAGACAGCGACTTAACAGTGACTTAACAGCGACGGTAATATTGGACTTAAGAACATAATATTTTTTGTTGTAGAAAAATTATTAAAGAGAAAATAAAATATTGATAAATAAGCCGGTGCGTGACAGTGCCAAGTGAAAAACTCGATTTTAGCTAAAAAAAATCGCGGTTAATTTGTTATTCAAAAATAGAAAAGATAAAAACAAAAAAAATCTTCCTGATTACCTCGAGAAATACATCACCTTTGAAATGCGTATCAACTTTTTTGGATAGGTTCAGTAGATTTTGAGTTATGATGTACACGAACTTCAAAAAAGACTTTTTCGGGAAAATCGATTTAAAGTTTTTCATACGGTAGCAATCAGGTAGCACGGCCGGTCGTTTAAAACGCTGTATCTCCTCTACTTTTACTCGGATTGACTTCAAATTTGCACACAATATTTTCGACATAAAAAAAATGAAAAAAAAATTATTTTAAAACCATACCCCCCAAAACCATGTGCCGCCGTGAATAGCGAAAAGCGTTTGGCCACTGCGAACGATGTGAGCGAGATTGCTAGAGACATAGGAGAGAGAGAAACCTGCTATTGCTTTGTCTTAAACAAAAAAGAAGGTGTGGCTTGCGGAATGGTCTTGGGCACCCCTGAACTAATTAAGTGCGATTACGCACCTGAGTGCATTTGGGAATATGTGCGTCACGCTCTAAACACTGCGTCACATGCGGTCTGTAAGTATCTCGTCGGGCACTATCAATTTAATCTTTCTATAAGTATCTCGTCGGGCACTATCGCTAGAAGCTTGGCTTGGCCCCGTTGGAGGAGCTAATTTTACATTTACTATCGCTAAACACCACTCACAATGGAACTAATTATAGACTCCACAAAAATTATAAAGTGAGAGTGTAATTTAATCTTTCATTATTTTTTTAATTTTATATCAAGTATTGTCCATGATTAGGTACTATTTTTATAACCGTTGCTCGTAGAGTAAAAAGGGTATACTAAAGTGCTGCCAATTTATATAAGAGGCAGAAGGAATATTTTCCGACCATATAAAGTATACATATATATTCTTGATCGGCTAGAGCCCTGTCCGTCCGTCCCTCTTTCTGTATGAACACCTAGGTCTCAGAGACTAGAAAAGATAGAGCAACCAAATTTGAAATGTAGACTCCTATTGTCTGCACGCAGATCACCTTCGCCCCACAAAAAAAATAGGTTGAATAACTCCTACAATTTTTAGGATATCGAGTTCAAAACTCATTAATATTGACTATAACACCTGAAATTTTCATCAAGAACAAAAAAAATATGTTGCATACTTTTCGAATGTCCCCCCTCAGGAACACAGGCCCTCTATTAAACATTTCTTTCCATGAGCAACGGGTATATCGAAATGGTTCTTAAGTTACGCTCTCTTTTCCTATCACTCTGTACCAATCAAGTTCTTCGCCTAAGGATTGTCTCGTTTTGGAAGCGATTCAGAAGAATTTTGGAGGAGCCTTTAGAGTTGAGTTTTCAAGGGATGGACCCTAAAATGATAGATCTTTATCGATGTTATAGCAGTATTAGTATACCGACAATCTCACATCAATTCAAATACCAAGCAATGGGTATTCCATCTTCGGTCGGTCTTGACTGCCACACTCGACGCTAGTTTAGCTGTTTCCTTTTTTTTTGTAGAATTTTCCAGTGTGTCGCCCGTTGCATGAGATTAAAAACATAAGTGACAGGAAGACACGGGCAAAGCAGAACTGTGCCAGTCCAGAAGGAAAATGTCAAGTTCAAGAGCCATTACAGCTGCACGTATGAATGAAATAGAAGAGTGCGACTAACAAAGCAGAGGGCCTGGTGAGTGGCTGGGGTGTTGGCGTTTTGGGGGGGCGGGGAGAAAGTTCTTTTGCAGCTGAAGTGGATTAATTTTGACATTTATGACGGCGGCTTAAAGTGCTCTAATTGATTTAGGGCCAACGCATTATGAAAATACACATCTTGTGTAGCTGGGCCAACTTCTTGAATCTTAATTATGAGTGGGGGCACGTGTGCATGGGGATGTTTATGGTCATAAAATGGCCCACGGCACGGTACACACTTTTCGTTTATCGGCAGTACAAATGGCCGCAAATTGAATTAAGTGCACTCGCCGCGTAAAAATCACGTGCTGCATTCCACAAACAATGGAAGGCCGCGAAGCCATCTCGAAAGTAAGCAAACAACTGCAGGCAAGGCGTCCAGCCGGGATCAGGATATGCCTACGCCACACCAACTTGCAGTTGTTTGTTCCCACCCACGTCCACCCGTCACGTTCCGCGGCAAAGTCACGTATTTTCCAGGTAATTTACGTTGGCGAAACTGTTGCCACCAATATTTCTGGCCATGCTGGCCCGTTGATTTTAGCCGCGTCTTCGGCGTTGATGTTGTTTTTTCGTTCTGTTCCGTTTCGTGTGCATGAAATGCGTTTTTTGGCCTTTGTACGTGCGCGTTGTCCTTGTTTGCAGCTCCTGCTGCCGGTGCCTTTCCCCCTGTGCGCTTATTGTTTTTCATGTCCGCCGCCGACTCTTAGCTGCTGGCCTGTTATCCTGGCGAGTGCAGCGAAATGTGCATAACGTGACCAGGTTTCTTAGTTGGCTTTTAGCCCTGCCACCGCATCGAAAGTGCCACCCAACTGGGGTTCAAAGAGCATGAGACTCAGGATGCACTTCGCGCTGCTGATATTTCACTCGAAAACTTTTCGACAACTTTCGGACACTCGCAGCGGATACTGCAGCTACTGCAACGGGTTGTTGTTTGTGTTTGCTGATGATGCTCCTGCTGCGGTTGTTTGCGGTAAATTAAGCTGCTGCCATTGAAATTGCACTTGAGTTAATCGTTTAATTGGTGGCGCTAAGAACGGCCAGCCAAGCCATTTTCGAGATTAATTAACAAACATAAACAATGATTTCAAAGGACTTGACCACGAAAACATAACAGTTATTAAGGGAAAAATTTAAAGATTGTCAAGAAGTGGAGCTAACATTGCCTTCTTTGCACGATTTGACTGACTTAATAGACGATATTTTTCAATTTTTCCGCCTCAAAAAAAAGGAAAGGTAAAGGAGGTTTCCTAGAAAGAAATGGATGGAAACCCATTTACGGAACGATGTTCCATTTCATCGATTCCATTAACAAGTCTGAAATTTCAAAACCTTTATGATACGATATTCATCGTTGCTTTCATTCAATGCGTGTGAACGGTCAGCCAAAGACTCTAGAACAGGGTTTGTCAAGAAGAGCAAGAGCCAAAAAGTGAGAGTGTATTGGTGTGCGAAAATAAAGCGACGCAGGTGCTCTAACCTGCTTCATCGACCACTG
>JAEIFU010001219.1:0-76525 GCA_018904235.1 Lordiphosa stackelbergi
TTTAGTATACTAAATTGATCTGTTTTGCCTAATTGTTTATCTAGTGGTTTTGTTTTCTAGGTTTTAAACTTGCTCTCTTTAGGTGTAGTTTTAAGATCTTTTCTAAATGTGTGTGCGCTACTGATAGTTTTAAGGCTGTGTGCCAATTGGTTCCAAAAGGCGAACAGCGTTTACGAAAAAGTGTTTTTAAATATTTGCAGGTTCTTATCGAAGAGGTAAAGCTTATGTTAATTTTTTGTCTATGGATTATTCTGTGGATGAAAAAAGAAGTCTATAACTAATTAAAGCGTCTAGGCTGAGGTCTATATATTTGAAAAGCAGAGCTTGGACTTGATCCGTTCTTTTTAGCCCATAAATATATCTTGCAAGGCTATTATAGGTTACATCTAATTTGCGTTGGCTATCAGCATCACATTTACCAACGAGAGCGTAAGTTAAAGTCGGCTCTAACCGACTTCGATATACCGTCACTCTTGAAAAAACATGTTTAACAGTGTTCCCGCGTTCCTTATTGTGACCATCCAAAAAGTTATGCCTTATTTTTTCATGGTGGTAGCAGGGCTTGGTTCACTTTTTTGCTTATAACTTGAGAACCGTTCCTCTGATCTTTATCATTGTTTCGGCAAATTGATTCATTTCGTCTCATTACTAACTATCTCTAGAAGGTACGAATCCTCTATCTTTAAAACTATAGGAGATATAACTTTTTCCCAAATTGCGGGGGCGGGAGGGGGCGTGGCCAAAATTTGAAACAAACTTGATCTACGTGCAGACAAAAGAAACATTATCCCATACTTGTCAAACCTCTATCTCTTACCATCCTTATATCACGTGTTCCTATACAGACGGACGTTGACGGACGTGACGGACTGGACGGACAGGGACGGAAAGACGGACATGGCTAAATCGACTCGACTGTTGATGGTGATCAAGAATATATATACTTTATACGGTCGGAACTGATTCCTTCTGCCTGTTACATACATTTGCACGACTTTAGTATACCCTTTTTACTCTACGAGTAACGGGTATAAAAATTTCTATACCGTAAAAAAGTACAGGAATCACGAAGGACTTCGCAATCAGGTGTCGTATGCTAATTGGTATACAATTTGGGCTAGCGATAGGTTGCCTAAGCAGTGCGTAAGTCTTCCCAACTGCTTTGTTAATATGAGTCCTGCCAGGATGGGGTTTTGTTTTGGTTATTCCAAGGTTCTCAGGGTGAGACCTAAAGCAGAGCCCCATGGATACGCTAATAAAGCTATTAACATATAGTATAGCTGCTCCATCTATTTCTATTTTTGCAAAGGCCTTTACAAAAAGTATTTTCTCACTAAAACTATTTTTTCGACCGATCATTCCTATGGCAGTTATATGCTATAGTCGTCCAATTTGGATCAGACTTGACGGAATTATGTGTTAGCATTTATAGTGGTTTGGGAGCGTGTCCTTGAAAACAAAAAAGTTTTTCATACTAAAACTTTTTCGGACTTATCTTTTGTATGGCAGCTATACTATACAGTTGCCCGATTTGCATAAAACTTGCTGAAATTATGTGAAAGCATAAAGAACTCATAAATACGAGGGTTGGGAGCGATAGCATTGAAAACAAAAAAGTTTTTCTCACTAAAACTATTTTTTCAACCGATCGTTCCTATGGCAGCTATACTATATTGTCATCCGATCCGGCCGGTTCCGACAAATGTGCAGCGTATTTGTACCAAAAGACTTCGTGCAAAGTTTGGTTACGATAGCTTAAACTGACGGAGGAGATAGCATAAAGAACGCGACAGACGGACGACGGACAGACGGACAGCGGACGGACAGACGGACATGGCTTCCTATCAACTCAGCTCGTCACGCTTGATCAAGAATATATATACTTTTTATGTGGTCGGAGATGCTTCCTTCTGTGCGTTCCAAACATCCGACAATTTTAATATAAGTTATGAACTAGGCTATAAAGGCAAAGAAGAAATGAATACCGAAATTAAAATAAACTAGAAATTAGACTTATAGATTTTTTTGCTGAATATGAAGGAAATGAAAATGATTTTTATAGACTTGAAAAGTGTATTATAATTTTGCCCAGAAGTTTGCAACGCATAGAAGGAATCATCTCCGACCATATAAAGTATATATATTCTTGATCAGCATGACGAGCTGAGTCGATTAAGCTTTGTCCGTCCGTCTGTCCGTCCGTCCGTCTGTCCGTCTGTCTGTTTCTACGCGAACTAGTCCCTCAGTTTTGGAGCTATCGATCTGAAACTTTGCACAGAGTCTTCTTTTTACTGCACGCTGCTAATATGTCGGAACCGACCGGATCGGATGACTACTTCTTGTAGCTGCCATACAAATGTTCGTTCGGAAAATGGTTTTTAGTAAGAAAAACTGTTTTGTTCTCAATATTACTGCTCTCAAACACGGTCATGGGTAATATGTAATGTTTTTAAGCTGATCTGCGAAGTTTGGTCGAAGTCACTAACCGTTGAGACAAGCTATTTCAAGTGTATGAAAACTTCGGTACAGATTTTGACCTTTCTCGTCTAAATTAGACTTAAACCTTTTGCTTTGCTAGAAACGAAACTGAATTTAAATTAAACCCATAATATAAGCTCCCCTAAAACTTAATGAAATGAACTTATATTAACTTACTTTGTTCAATTAAAATTTATTTGTACTTTTTATTATACCCTGCCATGTGTTTGTCGAAAACAGTCGACTAAGATATTTTCTTGCCTTAAACAATAAAAATGCAGTTTATAACGATTTTATACTGAACATACTCTTCTCTTCTTCTTTATTGGCCAACCGTTCGACGGTCTGGGCCTCTGCAAGTAATGCTCTCCAGTCGCTTCTGATCCGTGCGACCCGGCACCAGTTGGTCACACCAAGCTTGGCAATGTCTGCCCGCTCCTGGTCATCCCATCTTAGTCGAGGTCTCCCCTGCTTGCCTCTTCCTCCGTAGTAAGCCGCCTTCGAATAATAAGCTTTCCTTACTGGAGCTTCTTCGTCCATCCTGGTGACATGTCTTAACCAGCGCAGCCGCTGTTGCCTTATGCGCTTGACAAGACAGGTGTTCCCATAGAGCTCATACAGTTCGTCATTATTTCGAATGCGGAAATCATCGCCAACTTTTAAAGGTACATAAATCCTCCGATACTGAACATAATGCTATTTGTAAATATGGAGTAATAACTTTTCTCGTTCCTTAAAGAAGATGACAGGGTAAACAAAAATTTGGGAGCTTTCTATAGTTTTATCCGCGCAAGAAAGCTCATAGGTAGAGTGGGTTGTGACGCGATGGGCTACTTCTATCATCTTAGTAGCTTCAGCATATTTTTAACTGATTCTGTCGTGTTCTCTAATCTATTCAACTACTTTCCTTTATTTAATGGCCCCGAATTCCAATTATTTTTTTATGTAACCGTGAGTACTGCACAGGCTGTTTTTGCTGGTCGTTTCTAGGAAATCCAACCAAAGTTCTCTGGTAGAAAAACATGCCCATGGGTACCAAACTGGTTTAAAGAGTGAATCACCAGGTTGTACACTACAATTTTTGTAAGGGGATAGTCGACTGCAGCACTTTCTTAGATCCGAAATAGTCAAGAAACTCGTTTTTTGGGCACAAGAGCTGGATAAGTTAATCGCTCCTCTCACTCTTAACTGGAAAGATGGTCAAAGCTCTCACTGTTACATACTTTTGCACAAACTTAATATACTCTATGTACCTTAAAGCCCCATACGGACATCAGAAGTTACGAGAATTTCATACAAAAATTGAGGGAACAAGAAGCAGAAGTTACAACTTCGCCTCTTGAACTTTTTGCATGTACGGAGGTGCGAAGTTGAATCTTACACTTTACAGACAATGTTGCACTTGACAGCATATATGTGGAGGCTATGTAAAATGGTTGTGGGCCTTATTATGCTTTGAGCAGCAGGCGCAGCATTGAGAATGCACCATTTAACTTCACTCTGCTTCTACCTGCATCGACCAGCTGGAGTGCATTTAGCTAAAGTGATTTGGAACAATAAATATATATAATCTATATGGGTGATTCCATGAAAAATCGCCCACTGGGATTTTGAATGGATCGAATTAATTTTTTCCTATTCCTTGTTGTAAAATAGTATATACGTATTTTCAGTATTTTGCCGAAATTTGCTTAATTCGCGGGAAAAAAGGAATTGAAAATTTACATATTTAAAAAATTTAATTAATTTCAATTGCTTGCTATCCAAAGCCATTGGTGATAAAAATATTTTAAAAATCTGTAAATTAACATCTGAACCCAAACTTTCAAATTATTTACACTTAAAAATTTTAACAATTTTTGTTGGTTCCCAAATCGCGAAAATAAGTAAACAAAAATAAATTACCGCAAAAGGGACGTTTTTTTTTCTTCATTTTTTTCTTAAAATTTGGTTTTGTATCCAAGAACTTACAGTATTAAGCTGTAAATGGGAAATCCAATAGTTCCAGAGTTATGGCCTTTTTTCATTTATTATACACTTGAAAAGTGTATTATAATTTTGCCCAGAAGTTTGCAACGCATAGAAGGAATCATCTCCGACCACATAAAGTATATATATCTTGATCAGCTGACGCTAGTCGTTAAGCTTTCCCCCTCGTCCCGTCCTCCGCTGCCCTGTCTGTTTTACGCGAACTAGTCCCCGTTTTAGAGCTATCGAGCTAACTTTTTAATTTTTTTCGCTAATAGTCGGATCCGACCGGATCGGATGACTACTTCTTGTAGCTGCCTTACAAATGTTCGTTCGAAAAATGGATTTTAGTAAGAAAAACTGTTTTGTTTTCAATATTACTGCTCTCAAACACGGTCATGGGTAATAGTAATGTTTTTAAGCTGATTTGAGAAGTTTGGTCGAGTCGCTAACCGTTGAGACAAGATATTTCAAGTGTATCAAAACTTCGGTACAGACGAAGTTAGCTTTGCCTTTCTCGTTCAAATTCACTTTTCAGTAACGATATCAGATTTAATTTAAATTAATGAAAAAAGGCCATAACTCTGGAACTATTGGATTTCCCATTTACAGCTTAATACTGTAAGTTCTTGGATACAAGACCAAATTTTGAGAAAAAAATGAAGAAAAAACCCTTTTGCCCCCAGGAATTGATTTTTGTTTACTTATTTTCGCGATTTGGAAACCAACAAAAAATTGTTAAAATTTTTAAGGAGATTAATTTGAAAGTTTGGGTTCAGATGTTAATTTACAGATTTTTAAAATATTTTTATCACCAATGGCTTTGGATAGCAAGCAATTGAAATTAATTAAATTTTTAAATATGTAAATTTTCAATTCCTTTTTTCCCGCGAATTAAGCAAATTTCGGCAAAATGCTGAAAATACGTATATACTATTTTACAACAAGGAATAGGAAAAAAATTAATTCGATCCATTCAAAATCTCAGTGGGGGGTTTTTCATGGAATCACCCATATATCTATTATATATATAAATCTGTACGCCCGACTGACATATTATCAAAGCACAGCCTAAACGGCTTATACTACAGGTTTAAGATTTGGCATAGACCTTCATTTAGTTATGCAGGCGCGCACTAAGAAAGAAAATTTGGAAAATGACACCCGGAAAAGTCGGAAAAGCGTCGGAAAAGTTTGTATGGGAAAAATTATATTTTTAGTCCGATTGACTTGAAACTTGGTTTATAAGCATAGTACGCGAATTGATTCGACACGTGTTTTCCCGATTTCGGAAAATCCGTCCTCGAGAAAAATGGCCGGAAAATTCTGCATGCAAAAAAACTATTTTTCATCCGATTGGCTTGAAACTCGGTTTGTAAGGTCAAAATGATAATTCATTTGTGTTTTCATTTTCCGATGTTGGAAATACCGCCGGTATGGCCACTGGGAAGTGGATGGGATGTGGGTAGGTGGAAAGATGGTGGGAATTGGGTGGAGAGTGGGTGGGATTTGGATGGGAAGTGGGTGTGCATTGGTTCTAATCTTTTGAAGGCGCAGCGAAGCGCGACGGGTTACTTGCTGGTTGTCTATAACAAACAATGATTTGTAATGTACACACTTTACGCTTCACAATTTCAACCCAAATTTATACAACTGACACGCGGACGAAGTCGCGGCGGGTTTTGCTAGTATTATATAAATGTGTACGCCCGACTGATATGGTGACATATTATCAACGCACAGCCTAAGCGGCTTATCCTACAGGTTTGAGATTTGGCATAGACCTTCGTTTAGTTATCTAGGCGCGCACTAAGAAAGAAAATTTGGAAAATTCCTCCCGGAAAAGTTGGAAAAGCGTCGGTAAAGTTTGTATGGGAAAAATTGTATTTTTCATCCGATTAACTTGAAACTTGGTTTGTAAGCATAGTACGCGGAATGAATCGACACGTGTTTTCCCGTTTTCGGAAAATCCGCGCACGAGGAAAAAGGCCGGAAAATTCTGCATGCAAAAAACTATTTTTCATCCGATTGGCTTGAAACTCGGTTTGTAAGGATAGAATACGAAATAATTTGAAATGTGACTTTTCAATGTCGGAAAATCCGCCCCATGCGGGAAAATTTCCGGAAAATTCTGCATGGAAAATACTATTTTTCATTCGATTTACTTGAAACTCGGTTTGTAAGGTCAAAATGAGAATTCATTTGTGTTTTCATTTTCCGTTGTTGGAAATACCGCCGGGATGCCTACTGGGAAGTGATTGGGAAGTGGATGGGATGTGAGTGGGATGTGGGTGGTTAATTGTTTTGGAAGTGGGTGGGATATGGGAGGGAAGTGGGTGGTATGTGGGTGGGATTTGGGAGGGATGTGGGTGGGATGTAGATGGGATGTAGGTGGAAGGTGGGTAGGATGTGGGCGGGAAGTGGGTGGTTTCTGGGTGGAAAGTTGGTGGGAATTGGGTGGAGAGTGTGTGGGATGTGGATGGGAAGTAGGTGTTCATTGATTTTATACTGTTGTAGGCGCAGCGAAGCTCGACGGGTTATTGCTAGTATAATATAAAACATGTTGTTTTGAATTAATTTTCCATGACGAAAAAATGTCTTTAATTTTGGCGGTGAAAGAGCGGAACGTCATTTGTGATCGTTTCCACCCCAAGCATTCGGACTTCACTTTTGTGAACAAGACTTGAGGAGAAGTGGCCGAGCAACTACAAAAAAATCAACTTGACATGAATACAAAATACAGATGATCGAGCAGTGTGACCTACCGCCAACTAAATTAAAAATACCAAATACTGAAATTTTTGGCGTAATTTTTTTCTTAAGCCTGGTAACACTGCTATTTCGATCCAGTTGAACGAAACATAGGGGGAGTTTAGCTAAATTACGTACTTCGGATGTCCGTATGGGCCTTTAGTACAGAGTTTAATAATGGTTTAAATTTAACTTTGTCATAAAAATTAATACCCTGTACCCATTAAAAATGGGTAAAGGGAGATCATGAAGTTGTGCAAATGTATGTAACAGGGAGAAGGAAACATTTCCGACTCTATAAAGTATATATATTCTTGTTCAGCATCAACAGCCGAGTCGATTTAGCCATGTCCGTCTATCCGTCCGTCCGTCCGCCCGTCCGTCCGCCCGTCCGTCTGTCAGTATGAACGCGTCGATCTCAGAGACTGTAAGAGATAGAGACCCAAATTTTTTCATGAACATAGGTGTAAACGATCCCCCCCAGTGACCCGTGTCAGCCCTGTCAGAGTCCTGAGGGCATTCTTTCCTTGTTGGATTAACTTTTGGAACCTTTTGAGGTTGGGGTTCACTATTAATGCTTTAGCTTGTCTCATTCCCCTGGTGTTTACCCAGGAGGCTGTTCTAAGCGTATTCTCTTCCATTCTTAGGAGTCATTTTATTGTGTGTTGGCCTATACCGCAATAGGGCTCTGGCCCTACCATTGCGGTGACTGCACCCTTGCGTCCCAGTTCATCGGCCAATTCGTTTACAGGGATGTTGTTGTGTCCCGGTATCCATCGTAGGGTCAGGTTGTTCCTGCTGCCTAGTTGGTCTAGTTTGTTCTTTGTCTCTAAGACTAGCTTAGAGGTGAACTTATTACTGCTGAGCGTTTTAAGCGCTGCTTGGCTATCGGAGAGGATAGCTATTTCTCTTAGTACGGTAGTTCTTTCATATTAGTCTGGGGTTATTTAATTATTTTTCAATTTTATTTTTTTTTTTTCTTTCTCCACCTTTTTATTTTAGTGAAGTTCCTGTCAAAGTAGATACTCGGCCTCAATTTCGTCTCTGGGTTGGGGGTTAAGGTTTTTTCTTTTCCCCCCTTTCAGCGTCTCTGAGGTACTATGCGGTTTCTTCCCCCTCCTTCTCCCTTTTTTTTAAAGGTGTTGTTTTTTTTCAGCAATGTATGTTTTGGTGGTGTTATCTCTATCAAAAACTCCCTTTTCCCGCCCGGACAGGGACGTACGCTGTTGATACACATTCAATACTTTCTCTCCTTTTTTTTTTACTCCCTCCTTACTTTTTTGGACTCCCAAAAAAAACCAAAATAAGCATATGTCTCACCCTAAGAGGGATATCCCCGGGGGGGTTGTTGTTTTAGTAGTAGTCTTTATTTTCATCACTATTTTCCTAAAAGTTGTGTACTACTAACAAAACACTAAAGACATTTTTATATAGCTTTAGTGGCTTGGTTTATAATCCGTCAGCCACATCTTTTGTTCTTCTCTGTTCTGGTACTACACACGGCTGCCAAGATCGTCTCAAGATACCGCATCGTTCCCAGCACAAAGAAGTTCAAAAGATCATAAGTCCAATCTTAACATATAATATTACATTCATATTGTCTTTGACATATATTGATAAATTAATTGAATTTAAATACGAAAAAAAGAACATATTGATTAACATTAAATGACAAGCTTTTTCTGTAGAGTATTGCTTGCTCTATGTAATTTGCAAGTTTTGACCAATTTTCATCATCTCTTCCATTTAAAACATCTATAATCTCCACCTCAGTTAAATGTGTCTTTTTGAAGTATCTCCATCTGAACTCGCGCAGCACTGGGCATCTTCCGATGAAATGTTGCATCGTCTCATCTTCATTGAGGTTACACAGGTTGCATTGTCTGGACCGGGTACTGTTAAAAGAGTTTCCCTTTAACCATAGAAGGCCTCCGCGAGCCTTTATAATCCAGGATATTTTCTTGAGTGGGAAGTTTTCGCAGCAGAATTCAGATCCCCTGTTATAGTCAAGGTGCTTGTAAATCCTAGTTTCGCTGGCTCGGGCACTATCAATTAAATGATTTGACCTGTTGAGTTTCATTTGTGTTAGTATATCAACACATATATTGCGCCATTCCGTATGATTTGCTTCATCAGGCAGTTGGATATTAAAAGCTTGAAGGTGCATAGCTAGGTCGTTGTACCAATAAATTTTCTCTCTTCTGATTACATTTGACAGAATGTGCGGTAGTCGGGTGGGTTCATATTCAAATAGAGTCTTGGTTATGTATCTAAGGTGCAAATTATATGTGTAATGAAATGCCTCTTCTACTCCAGTTTCAAGGTTCAGCACATAGTTCGGGGTATTCGCAGGTAACCTCAGTATTTTCTTGATAAAAATATCGTTGCAACGCGTCGACTTCATCAAATAAGCACTTGCGCGCCATAAATTTGCACTGCACGGGTAACAGCTTAAAAAAGTTTCCATTTTGCTTTTAGGCTTATGTTCGGCTTGCTTAAAAAACTATTCCATGTCATGTTGATTCCTTGTTTGGCCTCCCGGGTTTTTTCGCTTAAGTGCTTGTTGAAAGTCAGGCTTGGTGTACAAATAATTCCCAAGTACTTGTATTCGTTACCTACTTTTATTGGGTTTCCTTGATGGGTCCATTTTTCGCCCGCAGCAAGCCTTCCTCGTTGACGAAAAACCATAATTTCCGATTTCAGCATATTTACCTCCATTCCCCATAAGTCACAATAACTCTCAAGACGATTGACCATATGTTGCAATGTGATTGGGGTGTCAGCTAGAGGGCGATATCATCTGCATATAAAAGGAGCCTGATATTTAGTTCGTCTATGTTAAGGCCACCACCTAAGTTTTCATGGAGATCATTAAATAGTAAAGGGGATAGCAAGCATCCCTGCTTAACTCCATTATAAGATTCAAAACTTTCCGACAACTGGCTTCCGTTCCATACTGCGCTGCTGGATACTGCGTATACTTTTTCAATAAAGTTAACGATTTTCGTTGGTACCCCGATTGAGTGTAGCTTAAATATCAATAGTTGTCTTGGGACTCTGTCAAATGCTGCCTTAAAATCAACAAAGTATGCGTACGTTTTCTTATTTTCTGAGAACCTGATTTTGACTATTGATGCAAGATTGTAGATGTTGTCGTTTGTAGAGTACTTCTTGCGGAATCCTGCCTGATATTCATTTAGTTTACCATATTTTGTCACCCATTCCGATAGTCGATCATTCAAGACTCCCATCATTATTTTTGCTCCACAGTTCATAAACGAGATGCCCCTGTAGTTTCCGACATTGTTTGGGTCTCCTTTTTTATGTATGGGAAAAATTATGTTTTTTAAAAAGGCTTCGTCTAGATCTTCACTGTTCAGATTTCTTGTAAATATATTTGCCAACTCTAATAACAGTTCGTCGGGGGCATTTGCGTAAAATTCGTACGGCACTCTGTCTTCCCCTGGTGCCTTATTGCTTTTGACTTTTCGTAACATGTTTTTTATTTCCTCTATTGTTATGTCGCTATCCAATACATCGTCCCTATTTAGCATTAAGGCGTAGTGCATTCTATTTAAATGTCCTGTTGTGTTTAATAGGGTTCTGAAGTAGTCCTTGAAAGTGCTGCCAAGTATGTCTGAGCCAATTTGGTATGTCTGTGATCGCAACTCTCTTACGAGTGTCCACCAATCTTTACTGTTTTGGACGTCATTTATTTTAGTCTCTATGGTTGCGATGAACTGTTGCTTCTTTATGCTTAATCCAAATACTCCGATTTGTGTTGAGCATCGTCAGAGTTTCGGTAACTGTTAAGAGCAGTGAATACACTATTTCGAAGCGAGGAAATGTTGTCACTGTTGGTCTTGAATATGTTGAAGATTTTATAATTTGGCAAATGTCCGCTTTATGTAATTCGGGGTTTTCTTTTTTTTAGATTCTATGTTTAACTTAACTTTCATGCTATACTGTGGTTGTAGTGTTTCTTTCCATATAAGTTTATGTAACAGTCGTAGATCTTGGGTACAAGTGTTTTCGCATTGTGTTGTTAAGGTGAGACATAATGGTAAATGATCTGACCATATAGCGCTTTTCACTTTTAGCTCCACGATATTCCTTATGAAGCTGCAGCCGACGGCACATATGTCGTTAACGGAGCTTCCAACTGTGCTGACAAATTTAAATCTTCCATCACTGTCTCCCTTCGCTCTGCCATTTAAAACTATTAACCCATTATCATCGCAGAACTCCATTAGATTTCTTCCCGCAGCATTTACAGTGTGGTCTTGGGATTTACGGGTGCTGGATCCATCAAAGTCTAGCAGAAGGTCTTCAGTTATAGGTTGCCGCAGATCTCCAATTCTAACATTAAGATCTCCCAGTAATATTGGATTCAAGACGACATTGGCTTGGAAGAAGCTTTTTATCTTAGTAAAGTTAGAAGTCCAGTTTGAGCCTCTCAGGTATAAGGGCAGTATCGTACATATAATTACTTTGATCATATGATGCCCATCTATGCATTCATATGTGTGGCTTACGCCATTGCGTTGTAGGTCACTTTTAATTCCAATGACAGTACCACCAATAGCTCTGCCAAAACCCTGGGTAAATAAACTTATTTGCTAGTCCATGAACATTATAAGATAGGATATTTATATTTCTAGAGTGTTGTGAAAATTGGTCATCTGGGTTGTTTAAATTATTATCTCTATAAGAGTTGTGTCTACAGTTATTATTTAGTTTTTTGTGATCTTGTTTAATATTGAAGTGAGAGTAAAGTCATGATCAGCTAGAGTCGCACCATAGATTTCCACCAATAAACTTCTCTCATCCTGCTCTCCCCACTTTAGTCGGACTTCATCGTCGAATTTAATCCACTTTCCATTTACATTTTGGCTGTCGCCTCTGACGGTAACACGGTGCTTATTGTTCATTAATGAAAGTTCCCTCTTTATGTGCTGCATGGGTCTCTTTTTCATCTGTCGTTTATCACTAAGACCTCGTTCCACATATGTTTTCGATCCGGCCAGTTTTCGAGAATGTTTTATAATCTGCGTTGCTGAGTCTTCTGTGTCCATTTCAGCTTTTATATTAACGTCGTTGTTTCGTTCAAAGATAACACGAGCCGCTCTAACTATTGTTCCACTGAAGCCCATTTTTTTTTTCAGAACATACCTTTTGCGCGGCCGCTCTTTGTGAGATTCCTTTGGGTAATCCTCAGAAGAGTATGTTCATTTTTTTTGCTGTGTTCGATAAGACGCGCAATCTCCTTATGATCGGAGTCTACCCTCTTCTGCAGCTTGTTCTTTTTGGTTTTTAAGGCCCTGTTTTCCTCTCTAAGGTCTTCCATTTGCTTGGTTACAATGCCAATTTGACCTTTTATTTCTTGCACGTCTTCTTTCGTAGATACATTTTGTAGCCAAAAATCAAATTTTTGTTCGTCACCCTGTATTGCTGCTAATATATCGCGCAATGACAGCTCCTCTGGTTTATCGGCTGGTTTCCTCAATGGCGTTCCACTTCAAATCACAATAAGTTTTCCAGAGTTGGATGTTAAGGGCGACTTTGGTGAGCGAAACATTTTCGTTTGAATGATAGTCGTCGAGCCAAAGCCTAAATTTCAACGGGTTTTACAGCGCCCTCTGTTGTATTTGCTGTGTATACTCTAAGTGCTTGTCAAGTCTCAGCCTACTGTCAAAGACAACGCCGAGGTATTTGACTTCTTTTTCTGGTGTAATGAGGCAGCCGGATAGGCGTATTGGCCTTATTCTGCTTAGCTTGTATTTTCTAGAGAACGGTACTATGAAGGTTTTCGCCGGGTTTAGGTTGAGCACAACCTCCTTACACCAGTCAGACGTCACTTTCAGTCCCCTCAGGACTATGTCATAAAGGTTTCTTCGTACTTTCCCTTGCAAGGATGACAATGTCATCAGCGTATCCTTGGCATGTTATGCCCAGGGAAGCGAGTTTCTCTAGGAGCTCATCCACTAGTAGGCTCCACAACAGTGGAGAGAGAACTCCCCCCTGAGGACATCCTCAAGTTGTGGTGACTGTGATGGTTTCAGTGGAGAGAGAACTCCCCCCTGAGGACATCCTCAAGTTGTGGTGACTGTGATGGTTTCTTCGTCTGCCACTGCAGAGGCTTCTCTGCAAACCCCTACTGTGGGGTTTACTCCTCTTCTGATTATAGCGTTCTTGACAGCACTGTGGGATGTGTTGTCGAATGCTCCCTCAATGTCTAGGAAGGCGCATAGAGCCACTTGCTTGTCTTCTACTGTTTTCTCGAGCATCTTTGTGTCGGTTGAACGGCCTGTTCTGTACGCATGCTGTGTTGGTTGGAGGGGTGCCTCCTTCAGCAGCGTGTTTCTTATGCTGTTGTCCACTAGCTTTTCAATCGTTTTCAGTAAAAACGATGTCAAGCCAATGGGTCTGAAGGACTTGGGGTTAGTTATATCCTTCTTCCCTGCCTTGGGGATGAAGACTACCCTTGCTCTGCGCCAGGCACGTGGGATAAACCCAGTTGCCAGACTGCTGGGGTGGGTAGGAGTATGTCCTTTCCTTCCTGCGGGAATGCTGGATAAATGCTATCCGGTCCAGGAGATTTGAAAGGCTGCAATGTTCCAATTGCCCATTCAAGCCTGCCTGCGGACACAACGTTCTTGGCTTCTGCCCAATCGGAGCTACGAGGGTGGTAGTAGTACGGTTGGTCGACACATTCTTCCACGGAAATGCTTCCCGGGAAGTGGGTGTCTAGCAAGAGACGTACTCTCTCTTCGCTACTCACTGTATAGGCTTCATTACCCTTTTTGAGCGAGATGTTGCCATCCGGGCTTTTCTTGACCAGTACTCTATGTAATCTCGCTCCTTCTTTCGTGTCTTCTATAGACTCGCAGAATTTCCTGTCGTTCTTTATTTTGGCTTTCATAATCTCGCTATTGTATAGTGTCAGGGATTGCTTGTATTTATGCCAGTCCCCATTCTTTCTGGCTTCATTAATAAAAATTTGTGTCTTCTTCCTGAGTTTCTCCAAGGTAGAATTCCACCAAGGGGCATCACTTTCTTTTCTCGATTTGCTTAGAGGGCGATTCTCTTCGTACGCATCGATTATACTTTTATTTAGTTCGTCGACTAAAATTTATAGTTCTAGGGGGTGTTTCGGTAACCTAATCCTAGGCATATTATTTCCTAGCGTGGAATAGAAGCCTCCCCAATTTGTTTTGCGGGGGTTCCTGTTAGGGATACTCTGCTGCGTGCTCGCTTCCAATCTAAATTGGATCATTCTATGGTCTGACATAGATTCCTCTAATGAGACCTGCCAATCCTTTATGAAAGGTTTAATTGACTTGCTGGAGAAGTTGAGGTCAATGACTTCCTCCCTCACCCGAGTTACAAAAGTCGGGACGGATCCTACATTACATATTTCCAGGTCAAGCCTGTATATAAATTCTAGTAAGCACTCACCTCGGTCGTTTACATCGGAGCTTCCCCATGCGACGTGGTGGGCGTTTGCGTCACATCCGACAACAAGCGGCAGGCTTTTGCTCCTGCAGTATTCTGCCAGGGCCGACACCTCTTGTGGGGGACACATACCGTCTCCAGCGAAGTAGGCAGAGGCTATGACCGTGGTCTTTCCCTGCTTTGCTTCTGTGGTCGCTATGGCGACGCAGTCCCTGGAGAGAAATTCTGAAAGGATAGTATAGTAAAAAGTCTTGCGGTATTTCCGCAAGCTTGTCTTTGCAAGCGCGTAGTTCTAGTTGTATTCGTCGCATCGGTTCACGCTAGAGCTTTTCGGAACGCTCTTTTCACGCGCTAACACGCGTTTGATTTGTTGTTGTTTGTTTTTAGTCGTTCGTGAGTTATAGCGTCGCAAACATGGACCAAAGTAAAGAGAAAAT
This sequence comes from Lordiphosa stackelbergi, assembly GCA_018904235.1. Taxonomy (NCBI): domain Eukaryota; kingdom Metazoa; phylum Arthropoda; class Insecta; order Diptera; family Drosophilidae; genus Lordiphosa; species Lordiphosa stackelbergi. The sequence goes on from JAEIFU010001219.1 coordinate 15,090, forward strand.
ACGGCATATTTTACAGTCCTACTACGATAAAGGCAAAAATGCATCTCATGCTGCCAATAAAATTTGTGCAGTTTATGGACCCGATACAGTTTCCATTTCCACCGCACAACGATGGTTTCAACGTTTTCGTTCTGGTGCAGAGGTGATCGAAGATGCGCCACGGTCCGGAAGGCCTGTCGTCGAAAATTGCGATAAAATCGCTGAATTGATCGAAAGAGACCGGCATAGTAGCAGCCGTAGCATCGGCCAAGAGCTGGGCATGAGTCATCAAACCGTTATAAACCATTTGAAGAAGCTTGGATTCAAAAAGAAAGTCGCAACAAAATCGACCCGTTTTTGAAGCGGATGGTGACTGGCGATGAAAAGTGGGTCACTTACGACAACGTGAAGCGCAAACGGTCGTGGTCGAAAAGCGGTGAAGCTGCCCAGACGGTGGCCAAGCCTGGATTGACGGCCAGGATGGTTCTTCTGTGTGTTTGGTGGGATTGGCAGGGAATCATCCACTATGAGCTGCTCCCCTATGGCCAAACGCTCAATTCGGACCTGTACTGCCAACAACTGGACTGCTTGAATGCAGCACCCATGCAGAAGAGGCCATCTTTGATCAACAGAGTCCGAATTGTCTTCCATCAGGACAACGCCAGGCCACACACATCTTTGGTGACGCGCCAGAAGCTCCGGGAGCTCGGATGGGAGGTTCTTTTGCATCCACCGTATAGTCCGATCTATATAGATCTCGCACCAAGTGATTATCACCGATTTCTGTCCATGGCGAACGAGCTTGGTAGTCGGAAGTTGGCCACAAGAGAGTCCTGTGAAAATTGGCTCTCCGAGTTTTTTGCCAATAGGGAAGCGAGCTTCTATAAGAGGGGCATTATGAAGTTGGCATCTCGTTGGGAACTCGTCATCGAACAAAACGGCGCTTATTTGACTTAAATCGCATTATTATAACCAATTTTATAAACAATTGAAAATTCAATAAAAATACTTTTAAGACTTTTTAAGACTTATATTTAATATTCTTCGTTATCATTATGCAGGCTCTGGGGAAGGCATGCCTTTGGTCTCAAATTACCTTGGATTCTCTCGTATACAGGCCCTTTATTCCCACGTTGCACCACGGTTCCTGTATTAAAGCTAGTCCTAGGTGTTGTCGGGTGAACGTTCTAGCTAGGACGGCCGAGGCCGCCTTCGCATGATGAACGTTCACCTGGACTAGCTTGGTGCTGTTGATGACTGAGGGGGAGTCATCATTGCGCTGTATTTGCGCTATCTGGCGGAGAGACAGGACTGCCCTCAACGCCTCCGGACACCAATGTGGTGTCGGCTTCTTTGTCCTCATGGACTGCGAGCTCTGAGGCGAGCTCTTGTGAGGACATCTGCATCCTCAACTAACTCCATGTCCTCTACGGGGGATTCGCCGTCCAGTTTCTCGTTCTCAGCGACGTCCTCCTTATCTGTGAGGGGTTCCTCTCACGGAGACTCGCTACTTTCCGCTTCGGCGGGGCGTTCTACCTCCGTTTTTTGCTGATGAGTCTGACCAGCCAACTTCGCGGTCTTCTTGAGACCATGTACGGGGATATTACCGTACATGAAGTCTAGCTGGCGACCCATCGAGATGATGGCCTGCATCGAGACTTCGTCGATGGCAATGACCATGAGGGCTCCGCCCCCTTGGTTCTTACGTGACATGACCCGCCATGTCAGTCACGATATTGTTCTGGTTCTTTAGCATTGTAAGGACCCATTCATCCGCTTTCGCGGCAGTCCTTGGGATCGTGATGTAATGGGGCGAGGGGATATCCTCTCCCATTTTACCGTGAAGGGATACTCCCTTTCTTTTCTGTCAACCTTGACACGTTGCTCATCAGCCACTCTGCGGTCGTCTCATTTTTGCAGTCAATGATTAGATGACCGGGCCGGAAATGAAGTCCTGCAAAGCCGATGAGCGTATCCCAACATGCCAGCAAGACTTCCTCCAGTATCGCATCCTCGAGTGCAGATAGCTCCTCTTGTTTGAGGTTGACCTGAGGGTATTCCTCAGGTACTACTGCTACCCTCACCTTTTTCGCAACGTCTGCAAACGTTGCTTGGGGTGGAATGGGCACTGAGGGAGGAGTTTCTGCCCTTTCTTCATTGGGCGTGCTGGTCCCGCCGTTTGCGTCTTCCTCGTGGGCTGCTTCCTTTGGAGGGGTGCTAGCCGTAGCGTCTTTCGACGACCAGGCTGTGTACTGGCGCTTAGGCGTAGCAGTTGGCGGCGTAATGTCCGCGCTGCTTCTCTTTGCACAACCTTAATATACTCTATGTACCTTCGGTACAGAGTATAAAAATGATTTCGCAAGTTGCTCTTCCGTGAGTTGGTCTGGAGCTCACGCGCGAAATTGTCATATTGATATCACAACGTTGCCACCCGACGTCAACGTGTCATGCGATAGGCACACGATGAGCGATGATTTCGAAAGTGTGAAATATATGTAAAACATATTTTTCGTCCCTAGATACACACTCATGTGGCGGTAGACACACATATACATACATGCTGTGGCGCAGTGTTTTAAATTGAGTAAATAAACAATACAAAAACATTATTTGGGAAGAGGGAGTCATATCGTTTTTGCCCAACTTATGCCACGAGATCCTTGACTCCTCCTACTAGATTGCTGATGACGAGCAAGGACATGGCTATATTGACTCGGCAGTTCATGCTGATCAAGAATATATATACTTTATAGGGTCGGAAGTGATTCCTTCTCCCTGTTACATACTTTTGCACAAACTTAATATACTCTATGTCCTTTCCTTCCTGCAGGAACGCTGGATATATGCTATCCGGTCCGGGGGATTTGAAGGGCTGAAATGTTCCAATTGCCCACTCAAGCCTGCCTGCGGACACAACTTTCTTGACTTCTGCCCAGTCGGAGCAACGAGGGAGCAGTACACTTGGTCGACACATTCTAACACGGGGATGTCCCCCTGGTAGTGGGTGTCTAACAAGAGACGTACTTTCTCTATGCTACTCACGAGATGTTGCCATCCGGGCTTTCCTTGGCCAGGACTCTATGTAATGTCGCTCCTTCTTTCGTGTCTTCTATAGACTCGCAGAATTTTCTAAGAGGGCAATTGTCTTCGTAAGCATCGATTATACTTTTGTTTAGTTCGTGGACTAAAATTTCTAGTTGTAGGTGGAGCCTTCCCCATTTGTTTTACAGAGAGTCCTGCTAGAGATACTCTGCTCCGTATTCGCTTCTAATCTAAATTGGATTATTCTACGGTCTGACATAGGTTCCTCTAATGAGACCTGCCAATCCTTTTTAAAAGTTTTAAGTGAATCGCAGGAGAAGGTGAGGTCAAGGACTTCCTCCCTTACTCGAGTTACAAATGTCGGGACAGATCCTACACTACATATTTCCGAAAACACGCGGCAGGCTTTTGCTCCAGCCGACACTTCATGTGGCTATGAACGTGGGGTTTCCCTGCTTCGTTTCAGTGGTCGCTATCGCGACGCTGTCCCTGGAGAGAAATTCTGTGTGGCTTACTTCTGTATGAAATTTGGCGATATTTTCGTTTTAATTTTTTTTCCATATCTCTTATTTGCGATCCTTGGTTTATTCACGCGAGAGCGCTCTCATTTAACCCTTTTTTGTTGTTGCAAAAGAGAGCAGTGTAAGCTCGTACCATTTTTCGAACGAACATTTGTATGGCAGCTACAAGAAGTAGTCATCCGATCCGGTCGGTTTCGAAATATTAGCAGCGTGCAGTAAAAAGAAGACTCTGTGCAAAGTTTCAGCTCGATAGCTCCAAAACTGAGGGACTAGTTCGCTTAGAAACATACAGATGGAAAAACGGACGGACAAAGCTTTATCGACCCAGCTCGTCAAGCTGATCAAGAATATATATACTTTATGTGGTCGGAGATGATTCCTTCTATGCGTTACAAACTTCTGGGCAAAATTATAATACACTTTTCAAGAGTATAAAAATAATATGTTTTGATACACACCTGATCATATTAATAGGTACACACCGGAATTTTTTAATTAAAGATGGGTTTTTCGTACTTTTAGTGTTGAAAACTTTTTAATTTTTGGTTTTTAACAAAAAACTACAACAACAGTTGTCAATGTCTGGCCACACTGTGCAAAGAGTTGAACGAGGGGTTGCCCCGTATATAAAAGCTTTTCTATAAATTGCGAGTCCACCACACATTTTGCCTGATCATAATAATAGGTGGTGGTCGTTCAGAACTACTAGTCATAGATCTTTTGGACCTAATGGGGGCGCATGTGGTCAGGTAAAGCTGCTGATCGGTTCAACTTTGCGAACCCAGCGGCTTTGCAGTGAGTGATAGACTACGCCACTCTGTCATCAGCTTTACACCAGTTGACGAGCGGCTTGCCGCGCTCAAACTCAGGCAAAATAATTTAATATTAGTCTTATCTGTGCACACGCGCCATCAGAAGACAACTACACCTCGACAAAAAACGAATTCTATGACCGCCTGGAACAACTATACGAGCGCTGCCCCGATCACGACATAAAGATCGTGCTAGGCGATTTTAACGCGAAAATCGGGAGAGGACTAAAAGCTCTGTCAAAATAGGAACGAACCTCTCCGAGCCTTTTGATACCAAAAGAGGTTTTAGGCATGGTGATACCTTGTCTACCTCGACACGATGATAACCGGCGACAACAACATCAGCCTGGAAATCCGAAGAAGAATCACGCTCGCAAACCGATGCTACTACGGGCTCAGTAGTGAGTTTAAGAGCAGAGGCCTCAAGCGAAGAACAAAAATAGCGCTATACAAGTCGCTTATCATCCCAGTCCTGCAATACGGCGCAGAAGCATGGGCAATATTATCAGCGGATGAGGCGGCCATTGGCGTTTTCGAGCGAAAGATTCTTCGCAAGATTTATGGACCTTTGAAAGTTGGCGAGGATTTTCGCATCCGAAGGAATGACGAACTGTATGAGCTTTATGGGGATACTAGTCTGGTCAAGCGCATAAAGCAACAGCGGCTGCGCTGGCTGGGATATGTTACCCGTATGAATGAACAAGCTTCAGCAAAAATGGCCTTCAAGAGGAATGCGAAAGAACTGGGACATGGCAAGGTGGGACGACCACCTCTAAGGTGGGACGACCAGGTGCGGAAAGATATTTCCAAGCTTGGCGTCAAAAACTGGTGCCAGCTCGCACGGAGCAGAAGCGACTGGCGGACATTGGTTGCAAGCATCGGGCCAATCAAGAAGAAGAAGATGATAATAATAGGTACACTCACCGTTTCTCACAAGTATCAAGTGAATAATTTTGTAATCAGTAATCTTTTGGTAACTAAAGGTAAATTAAGTATAGCTCCTGTCAATACAGAAAATAAAATAATTAAATAATTAAATTAGAAAAAATGGGTCGAAATTCCCATTGTTCTAAAGAAGAAGCTCTATTTGTTCTTAGTCTGAAAAATAGAAGGCAAATCTTTACGAGCCATTGCCAAATTAATGAACAGGTGTCATGATTTTGTTAAAAATGCATTAGAAAGAAAACCAAGACAGGAAACCCGTGGAAGGCCACAAAAAACAACAGAAACCCTAGACCACTACATAGTATCTTTGAGCAAAAAGGACCCATTTATGTCATCGAAGGCTATTGCAGCCGAAATTGGGAATTCAGTTAGTGCTCCAACTATCCGAAGACGACTACAAGATGCCAACCTACCAGTAAGAATTGCCAGAAAAGTCCCACTTATGCGCAAAAAAAATATGACAAAAATATGAGGCAAACTTTTGCAAGGGACGAAAAAGACTGGGTAGGATGCACCGGGGAGAAAAAATGGAGAAACATATTATGGAGCGATGGAACCAAGATTAATTTGTTTGGGAATGACTGTGAAAGGAATGTTCGACGCCCTAATGGAAAGGAATTCCAACCACGGTTTACAAAACAAAACAGTCAAACATGGAGGTGGGAATATAATGGTATGGGGTTGCTTCTCCTGGTACGGCGTATCAGTCTACGAACAAAATGAATGCTGAAAAGTACAAATCCATATTGGAAACAGTTATGGTACCGTATACTGAGGAAAATATGCCATTACGTTAGGTATTTCAGCAACATAATGATCCTAAACACATATCAAGGCTGTTATCTAAATTTTTCGAGGACCAAAAAGTTGACGTTCTGAAATGGCCAAGCCAATCCCCCGACTTTAACCCCATTGAAAACTTGTGGGGAGACTTAAATAAGAAATTGGCAAAACATTCATTTTCAAATAAACAAAAATTATGGGAAGGTGTCCAAAAACAGTGGTATGAGACACCAGTAGAGACCTGCCAGGCTCTTATAAATAGTATGCCAAAAAGAATTGCAGTAGTGGCCAAAAATAGAGGTGGATACACTGGATACTAAGTTAGGAAATACTAATTTACCTAAAAAAAAGACACAAAATGGAAATTAAAAATTTTTTTCTTACCAACACATGAAGTGTACCTATTATTATGATCACACTGAATAAGTATATGAATTACAAAATGATCTCTTTTATGTTATATTATTATGCTATGTTACAATTCAGTTTATTTTATTAAAAAATAGTTTAAGAAACTTTTAGTTTGAAACAATGAATAAAACTGTTTTCTGTTACCTTAAAGTCAGAGTTGATGTGTGTACCTTAGGTCGGACATTTTATGTATGTAAAAATGTAAGGCCATACTGATACCCTCTTAAACGATGCGTTTTCGTCAAAAAAATGCATAACAAAAAAATTTTTTGAGAAGTAATTAGTTTTAGGGTCTGCGACTTGGATTCAAAGTTTATCACTCATACGTACTGTTGCCCTTGCCTTCATGTTTAATTTTTAAGTAGTTGGCGTAGACTTGGTTTGAAGTCTTAGCATTTGACAAAAAGGTACCATGACCATTAAAAAATTTAATAGCCAAAAATAATAGCAAAGACAATATAAAAATAATTTTTACTAAATATATATTTATTCGAAATAGAAGATTACTGCGAAATTTATATTATTCTGCGCTGTTCACTTCTAGATGAAAGTAAGATTTACAGCAAGAGGCTATTAGGATATCTTTGAAGTAAGGTCCCACACGAATTGAAGTGTGGTGCTGCGCATCACGGTTACAGCCGTTCCTGCGAATAGTCTATTTTTACTGTGACGCTTATAAATTGGATTTGATTTAATGATTCCCATTCTTTCAGGATCTTAAAATAATGCGGACTACTTTACTTCTATGGGCAAAAATACAGGAAATTTGTATATAAATCAAAAAATCTATATTATTGAAAATTCATTTCATTCCCCTGAAAGTAATCTCCCTCGACTGCATTACACTTGTGCCAACTTTTTTACAATTTTAAAAACATGCCGCAAAGTCTTCTTCCGGTATAGTCTTCAATTCCTTCTTCGTGTCGGGCTCTATCTCTTTTATCAATTTAATTCGGAGCGGTCTCTTGAGTTCAGCGAATTGCCTACGGTAGCCCAAATGCTCACTCAAAGTGGTTTCCACTATTATGTCGGTAGTTTCTGACTAGAAGGCCCGTGTGTTAATGCGGATGGCCCTTGTTGGAACCCCGCTCGTGGACAATGCTGACTCCAACCTACAAGTCAGACTAATCCCACTTTTTGGAATGGACAGTCTTAAAAATTTAGTCCCATGTAAGAGCGTGGATAAAACGCATCTCTTCATTGGAAATGGGCTCGCATCTTCAAAATTAAGTCTTAGTTTTCCGATCAAAAATACATTCGATTCCTGCTCCATATTTGTTTGTTACTCGATTAAATTCAAACGGAGAGTTCGTCGACGAAATTTCGATTCTGTAAACGTGTCGTATACGTAATATTTGTGGAAACTTTGAAAGCTTTTCGCAGAGGTTAAAGCATGATCTACAATTTTTTGATTTTTTAATTTATTAAGTACACCCTAAAAGAAATCGTGTAAGATGGTATCAGTTAACTTTTTTTTATCGGCGTCCACCCTAGTGTACCTATTAATATGATCAGGTGTATTATAGGCCGACTGTTTAAACGTATATGTTTGATTTCAAATGGGAATATAATTTTAAATGCGATTTTATAAAAATTCAATGCAAAACCGCGCAAAAGCGCATACCTACAGCTATAGTACATTATTCAAAGAAAATAATAAGCAATATAGCAAGCAAATTAAGGGAGGCACTTTTAGGTACTATTATCGCAAACTTCCAAATGTAAAATAAAACCACAAAATTTTAGATTTTTTCCATATTTTATGCAATCTAGTGCGAAGTCGAAAATTAGAAATCAAATTGCGGAAGCGGTTGCTTTCCTAACTTTAACTATTATTTTTTTTATTTTTTGCAGCAATTTTAGGAAAAAATCTAACTTAAATGTGTGCGCATTCATTAAGCAACTATTCAAGAATCTATGGGAAGATTGTGGCCTATCTTTCAACTGACTGACTTCAGTTTCCCTTTCATTTTATTGTATGTTAGGCAATTTTCGATTAACAGTTACACTTGGATCGGCATTCTCACAAGTTGTTTTACCACTAAGCTGTTTATCTGATATTAATCTATTAGATTCTCCCTCCGTACTCTTATGCGGGAAATTTGACTCAACACTTTCCGATTCAAGATTCGAAAAATTGTCAGTTTGAATATCGCTTGCCACCAAGAATCCCAATTCCATATCCCACAACTTAAAGCCATTTGTTTCAAATCCGACAAGTATATACCTCAATGACTTCCCATCGAATTTCGTTTTCTGATTTTATTGTGCACGTATATGTACATTTGAACCAAATATCTTTAAATATTTTAATTTAGGCTTTTTATTATGGCACATCTCAAATTGAGTTTTCTTGTCTCGTAACACTCTATTTGGAGTTCTATTGATCAAATGTGTTGCTGTTAAAACAGCTTCAACTACATAATAGTTCTTTCCATCAATACTTGAAGGTGTTATAGGACCACAAACATCGGAACGAATTATGAATAAGGGTCTTTTAATATGCTCTTTATTTTTTAATTTCTCAAATGTAAGTCCACCTTGTTAACCGTTTATACAAGCTTCGCATAATTCATTTTCTAGTTGCACATTCTTTAAAAGCTCTATATATTCAAACATATTATTACGCACAATTTCTAAAAACTTCCCTTTACTAATGTGTACCAATCTCTCATGCCACAATTGATAACTTTTATTTATTTTAGATTCGGTTGCAAATGTTTTATGGTCTATTGTAGAACTTTTTTAGGCAGGCTCTATTTAATTTTTGACACTATTTTATTTTGACTATTTTAAAATTGACAATAGATACATTAGACTTACTCATACCTTCAAATAATCCTTGTCCGCTCTTCGATACCTTCACACCATCTGAACTAAATTTAACGGTCATACCGACCTCCTTCATCTTAGTTACAGATAGCAAATTGTGAGGAATATCTTTGCAAAACGGGACGTTTTTCAGGGTAGTGCAGTCTTTGAGCTCGCTACGGAGCCTTACTATACCCTTTGAAGTAGCATGAATGTATTCTCCACATGTTGCAATCGCGATTTGAATCGGCGGATCCACTAAACAAATTCATATTGTCTATCATGTGATCGGAAGCACCCGAAGCACCTTTATCTTTAATTTATTTTAAATTGTCTTTGAAGTTGGTCTTGAAAGGCTTGCGCTTTCTTTTAGTTTTTCCATGAAACACTTTGACTCTGTTTTCTCTTTGTTTATTTGAAGACACAGCTAGCAAAACTTTAATGCTTGCATCCTTACTGCAATTTTTAAGTTTGATCTGAAAACACCATCATATGAAGAAGGTAAAGTTAAAAGTTAGTGTGACACTTTATCCACCTCCTCAATTTTAGCTCCTTATGCCATTAGCTGTTGGTTATATAATATTTAATAGCGCAATGTTGTATAGTGAAAGGGTGACAGGAAACTGAATAAGGCGGAGGATACATAAGAACTTAAAACCTAAGAGAGAACTAAACTTTTGCTGCGAGAGAGAGAACAAATGGTGTTGCCAGATGGGACATATTTAGCTTACATGAAGTAACGCTCTTTTACTTTCAACACTTCCTCTTAAGCTATATATTTTCTTCAATGAAACATTAGTATAATCCAAGTTATTTTACAAATTCATTATGTTTTTGTTTTCCCAAACATTTCGTAAAAATATCGGCAGCATTCTTATCAGTTGATACACACTGCAATTCAATTTCTTTTCTTTCAGCTTTCTCTCTTATGAAGTGAATCTTAATATCTATATGTTTAGTACGCTTATGATGGATCGGATTTTTAGCGATGCGCTGCGCACTAATGTTGTCCCCAAAGATAACCATTTCTTCTTGATGCGACCAACCAATTTCTTTGAGTAGTCTGCGGACGGCTTCTTTGGCAGCAGTTGACAATGCAATGTACTCCGCTTCCGTGCTGCTTTGTGCGACTACGCGTTGCTTAGTAGATGACCAAGTAAACGGACTGCCTCCCAAGAAAAATGCGTATCCTGAATATGATTTCCTATCTGCATGGTCATTAGCCCAATCTGTGTCTGCGAAACCCTGAACTGGCTCTCCACTTTTGCGATATGTAATGTTCAGGTTCACGGTTCCGGAAAGATATCGTAATATACGTTTGGCTGCAGTTTCGTGCTCTATGTGGGGATTTGTGCTTCGTTGAGACAATTTGCAAGTGGCATGCAATATATCGGGCCGGCTCAAAACTGCTAAGTACATAAGAGAACCTATTAGCGATTGGTATTCTGTTATATTTACCTTGGCACAATTATCGTCTTCGCAAGTAACTTGGCAATTTTGCATTCCATGCATGGCCAAGAGACTTTCTGTATACTTCTTCTGGGACATGATTACGGAACCTCGTTCGCCAACTCGCTCTACTTCCATACCAAGAAAGTACTTTAGTGGACCACTATCGTGAATCTCGAACTTAGCTGCGATCCTTTCTTTTATTTCGTCAATTTCGTGCTCGTTGGGGCACATGGTAATTAGGTCGTCCATATAAATCGCATTATAGTGTTGTTGATTGTCTTTGAAATAAAGACATGGCGCGCTCTTACATCTTTTAAAGTTCAGACTCTTCAAAACCGTCCAGATTGTTGGAGTCCATATATAGCTTTTTCCAGTTTCAAACCTTGGCTGGATGATTTTTGTACAGGAAATTCTCCGGCTGCTTCATGAAGACTACTTCGTCGAGTTTGCTGTTTAAGTATGCCTTTGAGATACCGATCTGGTGCATACACAGTTGTTTTTCTGCAGCTATTGCAAACAGCATTCGGATTGTTTCATAACGGATGACGGGTGAAAAAGTTTCCCAGTAATTAATCCCAAGTTGTTGTCCACATCTTTTGGCAACTAGTCTGGATTCGAATCGATCTGTCCTGGGAGTAATTTTTAATTTTATTTGACATAAATTTGACAAAAATTTGGTAGGTCTACCAACGACCAAGTGGTGTTGTTTTTCTGTAGAGCATCTCATTCTGCCTTTATTGAATTTTGCCAGTCAGACTGCTTAGCGCATCTGCAACCGACTGCGGACTCTCGATGTCTCCAGAACAATTTAGGCAATTCAAGACGGTGTACTGCTTTCTAGGTCTGCCAGATTGACCTGTTCGAATCATTTTGGGCCTTCCGGGCCCACGGCGCGATGATTCTTCATCCTGCTTTCGAGGTGGTTCATGGGATCCTCATTGCTGTCATTTTCCTCTGCGTCAATAGCACTCACAAACTCTTCCCCTTCTTTGCCAGAGTCACTGCTTTCCGGGTCCCGGTCATTTTGGCTAGCTGGTTCAGGCTGCAACATCTCGGTGGGTGGTTCAAGGCGAATGTTTGTGAAAAATTCGGTGCTTGCGTCTAATTTAGGAGTTTCAAACTTACCCTCTAAGAATTTCACGTCGCGTCGTTCCACAACTGTTCGTTTTTCGGGATCGTAGAGTCGGTACGCCTTTGCCTCAAATGAATATCCAACAAATATGAATTCCTTTCCCCTTGCCTGAAACTTGTTTTTCTTCTTTTTATCCAGTGCAAAAACGCGTGAACCAATGATACGGAGGTGCTTCACAGACGGATTCCGACCTTTCCGTGCCTCAAATGGGGTGCGACCATCTAGAGCTGGAGTTGGGCACGTGTTGCGCAAATACGCTGCAGTTTGAACAGCTTCAGCCCGTAAGAATTCTTTGCAATTTGCGTAAATAAGGACTTCTCGCCATTTCGACCAAAGTTCGATTGGCACGCTCTGCTACGCCGTTTTGTCCTGGTGTGTATGGAACTGTCAATTGTCGTTTTATGCCGCACTTGCTCAGGAAGTCATTGAATTGGGTGTTCAAGTACTCCGTGCCATTGTCACTTCTTAGTGCTTTAATTTTCTTGTCTGTTTGGCTCTCAACATAGCAATTGAACAATTTTAATTTCTCGAACACTTCATTTTTTGCGTGCATAAAGTAAACAAACACCTTTCTGGTGTAGTCATCGATAAAAGTCACGAAGTATCGATTTCCAGCTATTGAATTGGTGGTTCAGAACTTCTAGTCAATATCTTCTGGACCTAAAGGGGGCGTATGTTGTCAGGTAAAGCTGCTGATCGGTTCAACTTGGCGAACCCAGCGTGATCCTGGTTTACTGCGTCTCAAGTCGACTCACACCTCCTCGTGGTGACCACCGGTAACAGAGCAATGCATCTGCAACGCTGCTGGCTAACGTGAGCGGCGACCCGCCCTTCCCTACAGGGTATAATATATAGGGTTAGTGCGTCGGGTTTGGTACCCACCACCGTAAAAAATCTCCACCAATGAAAACTGCGACTACAATGCCTCGGATACGGACCCCTCTGACGACGACTCACGCAAACGTTTTAAGGACCACGATTTGAGGATATGCACCTGGAATGTCCGCACCCTCAACGGAGAGGGTGATGATATCGACTTGGTGAAAGTCCTCAAGGAATACTCATCGGACGTTACTGCACTCCAAGAAATGCGATGGATTGGATATGGGAACAAGATAATAACGCTACCAAAAGAGAAGAAAAAACAGAAACCACCACCCCCCTGCGAGTGAGTGATAGACTACGCCACTCAGTCATCAGCTTTAAACCAGTTGACGAGCGGCTTGCCGCGCTCAGACTTAAGGTAAAATATTTTAATATAAGACTTATCTGTGCACACGCGCCAACAGAAGACAAGGACACCTCGACAAAAGACGAACTCTATGAGCGCCTGGAACAACTATACGAGCGCTGCCCCGATCACGACATAAAGATCGTGCTAGGCGATTTTAACGCGAAAATCGGGAGAGAAGGAGTCTTTGGTTCGACAGTCGGACGATTTAGCCTTCATGAAACAACCTCCGGCAACGGAGAGAGGCTAATAGACTTTGCTGCAGGCCGGAACATGGTCATAAGTAGTACGAGATTTGAACACCTCGACATCCATAAGGCGACCTGGAAGCCCCCTGATCAACGAACACGAAATCAGATTGATCACGTTGTGATCGACGGAAGGCACTCATCGAGTGTACTAGACGTGCGTGCGATTCGAGGAGCCAACATAGACTCGGATCACTGCCTGGTTGCAGCCAAGGTACGCACGCGGCTCAGTGTGGCAAATGCCTCACGCTCTGGCACACGTCGAAAGCTAAACGTCGAGAAGCTGCAATCACAAGGGACCTCTGAAGCCTACAAAGCCAAACTCGCCCAACTGCTCAGGGAAACCTCCCCATCTTCTTCCGATATATGCGAACAGTGGAATCGTATATCACACTCCATGAGTACGGCTGCCAAGGAGATACTCGGGTACTCCGAGTCCCCTCGAAGTCAGACTTGGTACGATGAGGAGTGCCGACTTGCTACTGCAGAAAAAGAGGCAGCCTACAGGAGAACTCTGCAGTCGGGAGCAACGCGGGCTGTTAAGGAGCGATATCGGGAGAAAAAGAAAGTGCGGAAGCGTCTCTTTAGAAGGAAAAAGAGCGAGCAGGAAAGGCGCATGCGCGAGGAAGTCGAGATGTTATTCGGCATGAGTGAGACTCGAAAATTTTACCAAAAAATTAAGCAATTAACAGAAGGTTTTAAGCCCAGAGTCGCACAATGCAAAGACGAACACGGGAATCTGGTCACCGATCCGCAAGTGGTGCTTAGCAAATGAAGAAGCTACTTCTCCAACCTACTGGGAGGCGATGACGAACATGATGCCGCCTTTAGAGAAGTAGCGATGCCACCAATCGACAACATAGAGATAGACCCGCCGACCCAACAGGAAGTCTGCTTAGCCATACAAAGGCTAAAGAACAATAAATCACCAGGCGCTGATGAGCTGCCCGCTGAATTGTTCAAGGCTGGAGGGGAAGAATTGGTAAGGTGCATGCACCAACTTCTTTGCCGTATATGGGTTGACGAAAGCATGCCCGATGATTGGAATTTAAGTGTTCTATGCCCAATCTTTAAAAAAGGAGGCCCTGCAGTTTGCGCCAACTACCGCGGGATCAGTCTCCCTCCCATTGCATATAAGGTTCTGTTGCGCATTATTTGTGAACGTCTTAAGCCGCTTATTAACACACTGATTTGACCTTATCAGTGTGGCTTTAGACCTGGTAAATCCACCACAGACCAGATATTCACATTACGACAAATCCTGGAGAAGACCTATGAGAGAGGCATCAACACACACCATCTATTTGTTGATTATAAATCAGCCTTCGACACGCCGATAAGGTCAAGGTTTTTTGATGCCTTGTCTACCCTTGGTATACCAGCAAAGTACGTCCGTCTTTGCATGATGACGTTGAGAAGTACACAAAGCTCTGTCAAAATAGGAAAGAACCTTTCCGAACCATTTAATACCAAGAGAGGTTTTAGGCAGGGCGATACCTTATCGTGCGACTTCTTCAGTCTACTGATGGAATATATACTGCGCCGGTGCCCACATGCCAACAGAACGGGCGCCTTTATTTATAAAGATCTAATGCTACTCGCATATGCCGATGATATCGACATCATCGGCAAAAACGAACGGGAGGTAAGCAGGGCGTTTTCAGAGATTGAGAGGCAGTCAGAACTGATGGGTTTGGCGGTAAATGAGGACAAGACGAAATACCTCGTATCCGCGGACAAAAAGTCCTTGCGTCTTGGACAATCTGTTACAATGGGAGAATACAACTTTAAAGTTGTAGAGGATTTTGTCTACCTCGGAACGACGATAACCAGCGACAACAACATCAGTCTGGAAATCCGACGAAGGATCACTCTTGCAAACCGATGCTACTACGGGCTAAGTAGGGAGCTCAAGAGCAGAGACCTCAAGCGAAGAACAAAATTAGCCCTATCCAAGTCGCTTATTTAAAAGTTGGCGATGATTTCCGCATTCGAAATAATGACGAACTGTATGAGCTCTATGGGGACACCTGTCTGGTCAAGCGCATAAAGCAACAGCGGCTGCGCTGGTTGGGACATGTCACCAGGATGGACGAAGAAGCTCCAGTAAGGAAAGCTTATTATTCGAAGGCGGCTGACTACGGAGGAAGAGGCAGGCGGGGGAGACCTCGACTAAGATGGGATGACCAGGTTCGGGCAGACCTTGCCAAGCTTGGTGTGACCAACTGGTCTTAGCTCGCACGGAGCAGAAGCGACTGGCGGACATTAATCGCAGCGGCCGAGACCGTCGAACGGTTGTGATGCATGCATCGGGCCAATCAAGAAGAAGAAGAAGAAGGACCGCACACACGGAGTGAACTAGTTCCAGCATACTTTTTGTTACACGTCATGCCTTTTGTGGGAATGGTAGCACGCAAATTTCGATTTATTACACGTATCGCAGTTTGTTTTGGTGTTTAAATTTTTCATGTTCATTCCATGCACAAGTTCATTTTCACAAAGGCTTTTCATATTATCGAAGTTTAGGTGGCCAAACGAAATTACCGTTCCAATACCGGGCGAATCAACGTATTTATTTGCGGCTATATAATCGTGGCTTTATTTTCGGCGATTGAAATAAATTTGCTCTTGTCACAACACATGTGCGAAGTAGCGCCACTATCAAGGCACCAATTATTTGTTCTGTCCTTGACTACATTACCGTGCATTAAAAAATTTGATTGTTCTTTTTGTTTTCATTTTCCGCTTCTTTCTTTTTGATTCTGCATTCACTCGCGCGATGGCCTGGCTTACCGCAATTGTAATTGTTCCCCTTAAATCTGCGATTCTCTTCATATTTTCGTTCGTCGCGTTTAGAATTTTCGCGAACTCGTTGGTTTCTTTTTCGTTGCTGATTCTCGTATGTTTTGGTATACACAGCTTGGGCTGCCACTTCGCGTTCATATTTTTCCTCTTTTCTCGAACCTTCTTCTAAGAATTTGTTTTACTGTATCGAACGGCGGCAGCTCGTAAAATTTTCCCACGAATCAGGCAAACTTGACAGAAAAATAATAGCTTTTAACTCATCATTTATGGATATATCCAACTCCGCCAATTTTTCTGATATGTTGAGAAATGAATTCACTTACTGTGCTGCGTTGTCGCCATGCTGCATTTTAAGACGTAACAATTTTTGGTATAACTGTTCTTTTTTTTGATTGGTCCCGCTGGTAAATGGATGTTACGCAATTTATTCAATGCTTCTGCCAAGGTTATGCACGACTTAATGTGCATTAACTGTGTTGGCTTGACATTCAAAATTAAATGCCTTCTGATCAAGGATGACCCAGCGTGCAGCTGCTGTAGCATCGTCTTCTGGCTTTAATTGAGCTTAACACACGACATTCCACAAATCCGATGTAATTAAAACACTTCGCATGGACAAACTCCACAAATCATTATCTTAGTCGTCAAGTTTTTCAATTTGAATTGACGCACTCATTTTGAGTTCGCCTTGCCCTGGGCCCATAACCTGTTGGTTATATAATATTTAATAGCGCAATGTTGTATGGTGAAAGGGTGACAGAGAACTGAATAAGGCGGAGAACTTAAAACCTACGAGAGAGAGAACAAATGGTGTTACCAGATGGGACATATTTAGCTTACATGAAGTAACGATCTTTTACTTTCAACATTAACTCATTAATTAATTCTTCAAAAATATTAAAAAGAACTATAAGGTGTGTCACCTTTTATGCTCTTAAATAAAACTGCTAAGCCAAACTTTTTCGCTCATAAACGTTTCGAAATTTAATTAAAAATCTCTCTCGCTAGGCGAGCCACTAAAAAATTTTTTTCTTGTTTTCACTTTTTTTTTTTTTTTTCGTTTTATTTCGTTTCTTTGCGCGTTTTCGTTTTTCTTGAGCGTCAACTTGTCACTGCTATGCTTACACTCCGACTGTGCTTTAGCTACAAGAGTATGGCAGGCAGTGTTGCCAAATCGGCTTTTTTCCCGTCAAATTTAGCTTTTTTCAAAGTCCAATTGCGGGAAAAATCGTAAGCAGCGGGCTGCGGGAATTCTGGCTTTTTTAAAAAATATTTTGCTGTTTTTCCGCTTTTTTTTTAACGTACAATTTTAAATTACTCGTATGTACAGAGTGCGATTCTTATCTCTAAGTTTTTCAAACCCTCATCTCTGTGTTATAATTTTAAGTTGCAATGCCTAAAGATTATAAGCAAAAGTACTGGTACGAATTAGCCAACAGCATGGAATTTAAAACATGGCTGCGAAAGGAAGTTAGCGATGCTACCGGAGTGTATTGCTCTCATTGCAAATGCAGTATAACTGCAAAATTTAGTGATCTGCGTGCCCATGCCGGAACCAAAAAACATCAAAATGCTGAAGGAGGCTTTTAGCAGAAAAACAAAATAACCTTTTGTGCAGTGACAACAAAAAAGGTCGGAGCAGAAGGTGGCGCTCTGTTTATTTGATCGACCACTTAAACAGTTTGTGCGCGCAAAAATTTAGAAACGAGTCTGGGATTTCGGTGAGGCTACACAGAACAAAATGCTCAAACATTATAAAAAATATGCAATAATGCATAAGATGTTTTCAGTTGTGAACAAACACAACTTTTTCGGACCTAGAGCCAGCTAGAACTCACTAATTAAAAATTAGAAAGGTCGCCAGATAAATACAAACTCTATATAAGAGACGGCACGCTCTCTTGTTTTGTAAACGAAACTAACAAAAGTTTCAAGAATTCAAAATTAACGGCCAGTTCTAAGCTCTCTCAAAAGCTGTAGCTTTTGGACTTAGAACTTTGAGCTTAAGCTTAAGCTTATGTACACCAAAAAGTTGAAAACATGGAAGCTTGTCCTATTTTTACTTTCATCTGGCAAACTCCACTCCAAGGCGAAGAGGATGAGTTGGCTACTCAACGCCAACAACAAGCTTTCGCTGAGGAATAAAGTCCTCATTTACAAAGTGATCCTGGCACCGATTTGGAGGTACGGAGTCCAGGTATACGGCATCGCCGCGAAGACCCACCTGAACAAAATCAGGGTCTTCCAGGCCAAAATCCTGAGGAGGATCACTGGAGCGGAGTGGTTCATCCGTAGTCGAGACATCGAGAGAGAGTGTGGCGTCCCGATGGTTGGCGACACAATCAACAACCAAGCAGCGAGGTACTTGGATAAGGTCGCCACACACCCAAACAACCTCGCCAGGCGCTTACTCCGAACGCGCAGGATCAACGGGATCAGGGCAAGACGTAGGCTCAAAAGGATACACCCAGGGGACCTGGCTGATCGAAGGATTTAGCCCAAACAAATGCGTCGAACAGCCAACACACAACTACAACTACAAATTACTGGATAGACAATCATCAAAAACCAATTACCCCCTTAATCCCATTACAAACCTAAAATTACTAAACAACAATACACATAATATTAGAGTTAAAATCCTTACAACTAATTACAAACAACAACAAACTCCAAACATGCAACAAAATAAAACGTAGAATAGTCCTTCCCCTACAATTATAAGTTACTTCAACTAGTAATAGAAAATTGTAACATTTAGCCTTAAGGTGTTCAAAAAAAAAAAAAATAAAATTGTTTTTTGAGGTTCCCAACTGATTAAAACATTGATTGTATGGAAAGGCAGCTGAAGTGATGTTTTCTCCAGCGATAAGCCTACTGAAGATTCATTCGGGAGAATGATGAAACGGTACCGTATAGGCAACCAGCTCATTTTTGGTGTACAATAATGCATAAGTTGTTTTCAGTTGTGAACAAACACAACTTTTTCGGACCTAGAGCCAGCTAGAACTAACTAATTAAAAATTAGAAAGGTCGCCAGATAAATACAAACATTATAAAAAAATGTTTTGGCGCCAAACTTTTTTGAAGAGCGTCGTTTCGACATAGGTGATGCAAAGTATAGCCTTTTGAATAAAGAGTCTATTGATATATGTGTCGACAAACTTCTTGTTAAGTTCTTAATTTAATAATATTTTATTAATTATAGTTAATGTATTATTATTTGTTGTTGGGGAAGTGGTTTACCGCGACCAATTTTGGTCTATTGTGCGCTATAGTTAATGTAAATGATACGTTATTTTTATGTTTTCTTTGATTAACATTTTTGAATGTACACTGTACATCGTTCATATGTTTTCTCGTAGGATTCGCCATCAACTATTTTTCTGTGCAGCGTGGCCACATTGTGTCCATACTTTGGGTCACAATATCGAAATGTATTTTATTTACAGGTTAGGGTTGCGTCGATTGAACAAATGCTGCATTGATTATCAACTGCCTCATAAATATTTAAAGTTAATTGGGACATTAAACGCCTATGAAAAGGATCTAAATCACCACGGAATTGATGAAACTACGAACTTTTTATCCAACCTTTAAAAAAAGAAGACTGAAAACATCGGCTTTTTTCAGCTTTTTTGCTCAAAATTTCAGCTTTTTTTCGACTCTCTTTCCACTAAAAACCGCTTTATTTGCTCAATAAAAGTTGGCAACACTGATGGCAGGGCCAAGCCATAATGAGCAGAAGATCCCGTTGCTTCCTTGCTCTCTCTCTCTCTCTCTCATTCTCGTGATCTATGCACTGTGGTCATTGTAGCTTTTACACTTAGAGGTATTTCACCATATTAGGCAAGAAATATTTAATGATGATTTCAACATCCACAATTTGCAATAAATTGTTGTGCTCAAACTTATCAAATAAATAAACAAGAAAGGCAAAGCTAACTTCGTCTGTACCGAAGTTTTGATACACTTGAAATAGCTTGTCTCAACGGTTAGAGACTTCGACCAAACTTCGCATATCAGCTTAAAAACATTACATATCACCCATGACAGTGTTTGAGAGCAGTAATATTGAGAAAAAAACAGTTTTTCTTACTAAAAACCATTTTCCGAACGAACATTTGTATGGCAGCTACAAGAAGTAGTCATCCGATCCGGTCGGTTCCGACATATTAGCAGCGTGCAGTAAAAAGAAGACTCTGTGCAAAGTTTCAGCTCGATAGCTCCAAAACTGAGGGACTAGTTCGCGTAGAAACAGACAGACGGACAGACGGCGGACGGACAGACGGACGGACGGACAGTCGGACGGACAGAGCTTAATCGACTCAGCTGTTGATGCTGATCAAGAATATATATACTTTATGTGGTCGGCTCGACCGAAGTTTATATACTCATGGAGCATCATGTATGCCTGCCAGTTTTTTATATCGCAGCTATATGATACTTTCATCCGATTTTGATCAAACTCTCTAAAATTGTGTTGAGAAAGATAATATTTATAACTGAAACGCTACCATAAAACTTGCTGAAATTATGTAAAAGCATAAGAAACTTATAAATACGAGGTTTGGTAGCGATAGCATTGAAAACAAAAAAGTTTTTCTCACTAAAACTACTTTTTCGACCGATTGTTCCTATGGCAGCTATATGCTATAGTCATCCGATCAGGCCAGTTCCGACAAATGTGCAGCGTATTTGTACCAAAAGACTTCGTGCAAAGTTTGGTTGCGATAGCTTTAAAACTGACGGAGGAGATAGCATAGAAACAGACGGACGGACGGACATGGCTATATCAACTCAGCTCGTCACGCTGATCAAGAATATATATACTTTATGTGGTCAGAGATGCTTCCTTCTGTGCGTTACAAACATCCGGACAATTTTAATATACCCTCTCCAAGGGTATAAAAATAGATGGCAATTTTATTGCAACAATCACTTCACTCCACAGCTCACTTTGATATTCGATTCTTTGTACATATAATATGCAGTTAAAGGGTGTATTTTTAAAAATGCGTTTTGTTTCCATGGAACTTTGAAACTTTGACTTAATGCCAAAAACCCGACCATTGGGCCCAGTGTATGTTGAAGTCTAAATAAAAGGTGTTAAAAATTTAGCGAAATTTTCAAGGTAACGGCTTGCATTTCAAAATCTAAAAAATTATTCCGCGAAATTTACAAGGTAACGGCTTGCATTTTAAAAATCTGATAAACTATTCCGGGGAAGTGTATACATGCTTTGACCAAAAAAAAATTGATGGATTTTTAATGGATAGATATTATATTTAGCTCGGAGAAGGTTTGTGATTGAAATGATAAAAATCGCTGTCAAAAATTCAGGGTTGGTACTACAGGGCTTGTCCAGAAAGTAAACGGACTGATCTTCTAACGCCACGACTGTACTTCGGAGCGTGCGCGCACCGACTGGATTCGGTAGTCAGGACAGGGATTTTCTCGCGCCGTGTTTCTGTGGGTGGTGCAAGCCGGCAAGAGGTACGCGATTAAATTATGTTTGAAACTCGGTAAATCTGCGACAGAGACGTTTGATATGATCAAGCAGGCTTACCCTGATTTGCATTAGCAAGAAGTGGTGTGTTTAGGCACCAGGCCTCTTTGGAAGGCCTTCGACTTTGACAAACACCAACAATGTGAGTCGTGTGCGCAAAGTTTTGAACTAAGTCCATCGACTAAGTATTCGTTTAATTGCCCAGATGTTAAATTTTCCAAAACATAACATTCTGACGGAGCATTTGAACATGCGCAAGGTGTGCGGAAGAATATTGAACAGCAAGGAGTGATCAAATCGGGAATATGCGATGTGCTTGAAGGCTATGAGGAACTGTGCGAATTGCACCATAGCCTGAAAGCGTCACAAGATTCCGATTTCTTGGAGGAATCCCTAGCAAGTTCTTCGAGCCGGTCATGGCGAGCGTCTTCGGAACCAATCTTTTCTAATTCAAAACGATCTCAAAAAAAGGATTCCTTGCTGACGGTAGTGGCCAACATGCAAGATCAGAAATGCCAGTTGGACCAACGACTTGTTGACTTAGAAATGGAGAAACTAGCTTGGGTAAAGGAAAAATATGAACAAGGAAACAATTAAATTGATGTGGAGCGAGAAAAGCTGGCATGGAAAAAAGAAAGGTTCAAAAAAGGAACTGAAGGAAAAGAAGGAGCTAAAGGCTATGGAGCTAGAGCATGCAAGCCTAGCTATGCAACTGGCGCATGCAAGGAAACTTAAAGAACTAGAAATAGAAAGGGAAATTAAAATGTTGGAACTAAAACTAAAATACAAAAATAATCCATAGTTATAGGAGTTTATTGTTGCGGAATTGAAACATGGTATTTATTTAAAGTTTTATTTTATATTCATTAATCGAATGACATCTTACGCTTCTCTTCTCCATAAACTGATGGTGGTCTTTGGCCAACGTCATCTTCATAATTTCTTCAGCACTTTGTGAACTTATATCCACCTCAAAAGTGTCATCGCTGCTCTGCTTCATTTTAATGTCGTGCAATATGATGCACACAACGTCTATGATCCTGCTTCTTTTACGCTTTTGTCATCCTTAATCGTAAGTTTAAGTTCTTTCAAACTGCTGAACCGCTCCTTAAGCAACGCAAAGCAGTGCTCTATGCAGATACGATAGCTGCTAAATATGCGATTATAAGCTTTCCTGGAGTTCGTTGAAAGCACGTTAGAACTAGACCGAACGGGTTTTAGCACTGTAGATGATAACTTGTATGCACTGTCTCCTGCTATCCACTGAAAGTTATAAAAAAAATTTGCTCTTTGTATGCAAAGGTCAGTTTTTAAATATTCTGCTGTCATGGACACTTTCTGACTATTCAACAACCAAATGACGGATTATTTTCCTTCAATTACATGTAGCTTGAACCTTCAAAATGTATTGTTGCTTTCTTGAGAAATATGCTTCTGGGTCTTGCTGTGGTCTCTCAGCCAGCTTTATCTCCGTGCCATCGACATAACCAATGCATTCCAGCAATTCATTTTTTGACTCTGCTGGACCCAAGCCGATGCAGCTCAATCATTAATTGCCTCTCAACATTCTTTTGCAGGCTGCTCCGTAAACCAGTGAAAACGTCATCATTTTGGATTAGATTAAATATGACATTGAAACTGTTCCAGCTTATCCTTATGAATTGCTTAAACCGGGATTCACCAAGATTTGGCAAAACTTGAGTGATAAACCGTGCATTTTTTGGGACAGAATGCTTCACATTTGGAATGCCATATCGGTACATATTGTTTTGGCTGCAGTACATAACCAATCCTTTACGGAACGTTCTGTAACAAAGTATACGACATTAATAACACTGTTCCACAGCGAAAAGTATCCTGAGCATTTTTAACTAATTTCTGTGAGCCTACTCATGCTGATTACGAGTTGGTATGTCAAAGACATATCTTAGTTTCCGTTTCCAAGATATTCGCGAAAAACTAAAATTCCGATTTTCTGCCGTTCTAGAAGTTTTAGAGGCCACACTAAGCATAAATTGCTGATTTAATGAAGCTTATAGGATAGTACACATATCAATGCAACTGAGAAAAATCAAACACACCATATAAGTATTGTCAATGGTTTCGAAATTGGCCTACAAAGTCAAATTTTACTTGATTTATAGCAATTTCATCAACGTAAATCATTTGCTACAAGCCATTCTATTTGTAGGACATTTAGTGGCGCCACATCATCACATAGTTCAACATATGCACTAATTGTGGTAATATTTGGCAATTTTGTCGGGACCGCATGCAAAGTTACAGCCTGTTATATGCCAAAATCAAGATTTAAATTTATGGGAACAGAACTAGATTCTCACCCCAAATGTTTATAGGAGTTTAAAAAAGGCAATTTGATATAGCATTGAGTCAACAAAATATTTATTGAAATTTAAAATAACAACATTCATGGAATGCTACGTTAATATAAGCTTTACCTCATCCAGAAAAACCTGCAATCTAATCTGCGTGAGTGGTCGTTCAGAACTTCTAGTCAGATCTTCTGGACCTAATGGGGGCGTATGTGGTCAGGTAAAGCTGCTGATCGGTTCAACTTGGCGAACCCAGCGTGATCCTGGCTTACTACGTCCCAAGTCAACTCACACCTCCTCGTGGTGACCACCGGAAGCAGTGGCAATGCACCCGCATTTGCTGCTGACTAACGTGAGCGGCGACCCGCCCTTCCCTACAGGGTATAATATATAGGGTTAGTGCGTCGGGTTTGGTACCCACCACCGTAAAAAATCTCCACCAATGAAAACTGCGACTACAATGCCTCGGATACGGACCCCCTCTGACGACGACTCACGCAAACGTTTTAAGGACCACGATTTGAGGATATGCACCTGGAATGTCCGCACCCTCAACGGAGAGGGTGATGATATCGACTTGGTGAAAGTCCTCAAAAAATACTCATCGGACGTTACTGCACTCCAAGAAATGCGATGGATTGGATATGGGAACAAGATAATAGAGCTACCAAAAGAGAAGAAAAAACCGGATCCACCTCCTAATTTCGGATTTTTATACATTTGATTTCAGAAGTTTGCAACGCATAAAAGGAATCATCTCCGACCACATAAAGTATATATATTCTTGATCAGCATGACGAGCTGAGTCGATTAAGCTTTGTCCGTCCGTCTGTCCGTCTGTCCGTCCGTCCGTCTGTCCGTCTGTCTGTTTCTACGCGAACTAGTCCCTCAGTTTTGGAGCTATCGAGCTGAAACTTTGCACAGAGTCTTCTTTTTACTGCACGCTGCTAATATGTCGGAACCGACCGGATCGGATGACTACTTCTTGTAGCTGCCATACAAATGTTCGTTCGGAAAATGGTTTTTAGTAAGAAAAACTGTTTTGTTCTCAATATTACTGCTCTCAAACACGGTCATGGGTAATATGTAATGTTTTTAAGCTGATCTGCGATGTTTGGTCGAAGTCTCTAACCGTTGAGACAAGCTATTTCAAGTGTATCAAAACTTCGGTACAGACGAAGTTAGCTTTGCCTTTCTCGTTTTTTTATTAAAATGAAAAATAAAAATTTTTTTAACTGTTCGGTTTATAAAAGAATGACCCATATGGAATGTAGACAGCATCAACAGGAAAGATTCTGAATTCCAGTTAGTGAATGTCCTCGAGAGATATTCTTACATAACTACGCAGAAATATTACTGTTGCCAAC
Source organism: Lordiphosa stackelbergi (assembly GCA_018904235.1). Classification (NCBI taxonomy): domain Eukaryota; kingdom Metazoa; phylum Arthropoda; class Insecta; order Diptera; family Drosophilidae; genus Lordiphosa; species Lordiphosa stackelbergi. Next base: position 40,471 of record JAEIFU010001219.1, read on the forward strand.
TTATGTTTCTACGGGCTCAGTGAAGAGTTAAAGAGCAGAGCCGTCTCCCGATAACAAAAATTGCATTATAAAAGTCGCTTATCATCCCAGTTATTGTTTCAAAAATTAATCGCAAATGTTAACGTAGCATTCCATGAATGTTGTTACATTTCAATAAATATTTTGTTGAATCAATGCTTTATCAAGTGGCCTTTTTTAAACTCCTATAAATCTTTTATGGTGGGAATCTAGTTCTCCTCCCATAAATTTAAATCTTGATTTTCGCATATTACAGGCTGTAACTTTGCCTGCGGTCCTGACAAAATTGCCAAAAAAATTACCATAATTAATGCATTTGTTGAACTATATGATGATATGGCGCCACTAAATGTCCGACAAATAGAATGGCTTGTATCAAATGTTTTACGTTGATGAAATTGCTTTAAATCAAGTAAAATTTGACTTTCATGGACAATTTCGACACCATTGACAATACTTATATCGCGTGTTTGATTTTTGTTAGAGGCTTCATAAAATCAGCAATTAATGCTTAGTGTGACCTACAAAATTTCTAGAACGGCAAGAAGTCGGATTTTTTAATTTTTTTGCGAATATCTTGGAAGCGGAAACTAAGATATGCTTTTGACATACCAACTTGTAATCAGCATTAGAAGGCTTACAGGAATTAGTTAAAGATTCTCTGGATACTCACAAAAGGTCTCAATTTGTAGAGCTGTGTAACCTTAAATAAAGTAAAATTACAGCGTTACCTTATATATGTGGGAATATTCCAAGTTTACATATTCAAGCAACTAGTTTTGCTTTGTATGTTTGAATAATATAGCCTTTGAACTCTTTTTCGGCATAATGGATTTATTTCAGGGACGGTAACAGTTATAACTTTTATTATAAAAGTCTTTTAATAACAGTTATTTTGAGAGTTTTATTTTAAAAGTTTTTTGGATAACAGTTATTGAGGACTTTTATTTTTTCCTCAGAAAATAATAGTTATAAAAAACTTTTAATATATTACTCCAAAATAACTGTTATTAAAAGACTTTTAAAATAAAAGTCATTTCATAACAGTTATTTTAAAGACTTATATTTAAAAGTCTCAAAAAACAGTGATCAAAAGACTTTTATTTAAAAGTCACAAAATAACTCTTATCGAAAGACTTTTATTTAAAAGTCTCAAAATAACTCTTATCGAAAAAACTTTTATTAAAAAGTCTCAAAATAACTCTTATCGAAAGACTTTTTATTATAAAACTCAGTCAGAGACTTTTATTTAAAAATCAAATAATAAAAGTCTTTGTTTCTAAGAAATATTAAATACTAGTTCTACCACTACATTTGCGCAGACCGCGAGAAACTTCAGCATGAAATATCAATGAAAGTATTATTCATTATGTCGTCTCTATGTTATGCCAATTGAAGACGCATCTAAAAGAGGCGTAGACCAAAAACCGCTAAATTGGCCAAATTTTCATATGAATATTTACTGAAGCGCAGGTGTTGGTAAATAAGAGTCGTAGATTGAACAGTCCAAAATATTGCGAAATTTGCAAATTATGGCACAAAATAAAGCGAAATTTCCAGTCTTCTCATTTGAGTTTAGATTGATGAAGACGCTAAGATTATTATGAAAATTTGATAGGAAGATGTTCAACAAATGGTCTAAAAATCGCGAAATTTTAAAAAATTCTTATTTGAGTTTAGATTATTATAAAAACTAGTTTTCCCATCTGCTATTCGCACTCTAAGGGTTCTCCACGGTAATAAGACCGCTAATTACTTAAGAAACTGCTTTCCAACACCACAAATTATAATAACATAGTCATGATTATGACACTACTGAACCGTGATATTCACCATGGAGGACCAATGCAAAATAATATAGTCAAGATCAAAAGGAACATTTCAAACCACATTTCGTTACTGACATTCAATCGCTGAAAAATACCGAAGAGGACCGGGAAATAGTAACAATGCCCCCCTATAAATCATATTAATTCTTGACCAGCGTCAACAGACGAGTCGATATAGATATGTTTTTTTGCATTACAGTTCAAGACATATTGCGTTTTTACTCTGTAGCATTGGTCTTCCTTGGTAATTGTCGCGATTCATTATTGTCAAAAACAGGGCAATGTATTTCTTTGTTGACATTGAAAAGCATTTTCTTAAGTAATTAGCGGTTTTGTTACCATGGCGATCCCATAGCTGCGAATGGCGCTCATGCATTGATCTAGGAACGATTTGCCGCTTGGTTGGAAGTACATTTGGCTTTGCATAGTTACTATTTTTGATCCTCTTTGGTATTTTTCCCCGATTTAATGATTTGTCAGTAACGGAAAGTGATTAAAAACAATTATGATCTTGACTATATTCTTTAGCAATGTTCTTTCAAGGTTTAATTGCGGTTCAGTATTGTCAAATTAATAATGTTGCTTGCAATGCTTTTATGTGTAGTCGTTTTTGGACTTGAAAAGCAGTTTCTTCAGTAGCTAGCGGGCTTATTACCAAGCAGATCTCTTAGCTTCAAATATCGCCCCTGCACATTAAGGCAGGTCAGAACACATAGCGACTCCGTTTTCTGCTGAGTTAGCTATATTACACACACTTCAGTCAATAACCCAATTCGTCAGTAAATCAAAGTTCTGCAGACAATGCAATATGCACGCAGAGGGCAAGCAACTAAGAAAGTTGCTGACCATTGCAATCACCCAATTTCTATACACACTAGATCCACACCTTCACTATTTTGTTTATAATCAATATGACCCATTGTTACCATATAAATAGCCTTAAGTTTACTCAATAAAATCAGTCTCAGTACAACCAAGAACTGTTAATCATTTCTACCATCGCACCCAGCAGAGAATCTATCGCTGTGTCTTTAGATCCTCAATTGTGCGCATCGAAGGATACCCTCTCCGCAGTCCAACTGGTTCAAGTGCTAGTTGCGACGTGCCATTGCAAACAGTTTATGTACTGTATGCATCCCAACTTTTACACTACAAAAGTCAAGTCAGGCAGTGTATGTACTGCCTGCAGCACACACAACACACACACAAACAGGAGCTGTACAGCCAATTTTACATTTACAAACTCAAATAAGAATTTTTAAAATTTCGCGATTTTAGACCATTTGTTGAACATCTTCCTATCAAATTTTCATAATAATCTTAGCGTCTTCATCAATCTAAACTCAAATGAAAAGACTGGAAATTTCGCTTTATTTTGTGCCATAATTTGCAAATTTCGCAATATTTTGGACTGTTCAATCTACGACTCTTATTTACCAACACCTGCGCTTCAGTAAATATTCATATGAAAATTTGGCCAATTTAGCGGTTTTTGGTCTACGCCTCTTTTAGATGCGTCTTCAATTGGCATAACATAGAGACGACATAATGAATAATACTTTCATTGATATTTCATGCTGAAGTTTCTCGCGGTCTGCGCAAATGTAGTCGTAGAACTAGTATTTAATATTTCTTAGAAACAAAGACTTTTATTATTTGATTTTTTAAATAAAAGTCTCTGACTGAGTTTTATAATAAAAGTCTTTCGATAAGAGTTATTTTGAGACTTTTAAATAAAAGTTTTTTCGATAAGAGTTATTTTGAGACTTTTAAATAAAAGTCTTTCGATAAGAGTTATTTTGGGACTTTTAAATAAGAGTCTTTTTGATAACTGTTTTTTGAGACTTTTAAATATAAGTCTTTAAAATAACTGTTATGAAATGACTTTTATTTTAAAAGTCTTTAATAACAGTTATTTTGGAGTAAAATATTAAAAGTTTTTTATAACTATTATTTTCTGAGGAAAAAATAAAAATCCTCAATAACTGTTATCCAAAAAACTTTTAAAATAAAACTCTCAAAATAACTGTTATTAAAAGACTTTTATAATAAAAGTTATAACTGTTACTGTCCCTGATTTATTTGTTTTAATTTTGTATTGTCAATGACAGCTGTTCAGCAACGAAAGCAAATCAAATTGAAATCAGGGTCGTTCCGTCAACTGCTTTGCTTTTGCTTTCACGAAAGCAAATCAAAAGCAAATCAACTTTCAGGAATACCACTATTATAAATTTAAAATGCTTTTTAATAACATTTTAAAACATTATGTTCAAACTGAAATCCGAAGTATGTTTGCGCAATATCGACTGCAGGACAACTGAGATAAGACGCTCTTGCATGAACATAAAAATGAGCCTGTAAAATGAAATTGTGACATATTCTCATCTCACATGGAAAGTATAAGAGGAAAAAATATGAAAATTCAATGAACATGTTCACAGACCTGAGATGTACAGGGTTGTGCTAAAAAAAAAATTGGACTGATTTGCTTCCAACTGTACTTCGGAGCGTGCGCGCACCGACTGGATTCGGTAGAGTGGGTTCAGTTGAGCGGCTGGTCAGTTGTCTCCGAGCACCTGGAGAGTCAGGACAGGGATTTTCGCGCGACGTGTTTCTGTGAGCGGTGCAAGCCGGCAAGAGGTACGCGATTAAGTTCTGTGTGAAACCCGGTAAATCTGTGAAAGAGACGTTTAAATGATCAAACATGCTTACCCAAATGTTGCTTTAGCCAGAAGTGGTGGTTTTCGGTAGCACCAGGTTTTTTTGGGAGGGCCGGGAAAAGGTCGTGCGGGAAGACCTTCGACTTCGACAAACACCGACAATGTGACTCGTGTGCGCAAAGTTTTGAACTCAGTCCTAAGTATTCGTTTAATTGCCCAGATGTTAAATTTTCCAAAATCTGTGGCTCATAACATTCTGAAGGAGCATTTGAACATGCGCAAGGTGTGCGCGAAGATGGTCCCCAAAGTGAACTTTAAAAGTAACTTCTTGTAAACAGCTACCTGACCAAGGCCTCGTGCATCCCAACACTTCCGCAGCAGCCCTAGAGCCCAGATGTGGCTGTCGGACTTTTTTGTTTCTCACATGAAAAGACCGATGAACGGGGATGAACGGGGGAGGGGATTCAAGTTGCATGCAAAGGGGCTCTCAAGGCTGTTCCGGAGAAGGCCTTCCGTGACTCCTTCAATGCTTGGAAATCGCGCTGGCAGCACTGCATCAACGGAGAAGGAGACGATTTAGAATGTTTTTAAAGAATTGTAACGATTGGCTCAATAAATTTGTTTAAATCGACTCAGTCCTATTACTTCCGGACGAACCCTGTAGGCTATAACTCTTTCCTAATCGAAACGAACATACTGGTAAGTTTTCGTGAAGATCGGTTCAGCGGTTTATACGCTTAGAGGAACGTTTAAACATACATTCATTCACTTTTATATATACGAATTTCTGTATAGATTGTTCCGATTAAATTTCTTCTCATCTGAGTATGGGCCTTTAATATTCAAGTATTAGTTTAGTGAAATACATCTTCAATACATTTTTTATGAACACATTCGTATAGTTGTGAAAAGGAATTAAGCTGTATTTTGAAAATTAACCAATTTCGTGGCTTAATTCTATTGTGTGTGCACTTAATTAAAATTCATAGTACTTTACTTTACAATTAAAAATAGTTACTGTACTGATGCGACTTATGCAAATGCATGTTTCAGAATATACCTACATATGGGACACCATATTTGACAAACTAATACATAAGTTTTCAATATTCAGATTCTTTAACAAATTTTGTAGTATTATACAAATGCTTATATTGTGCTAGGGCTTTGGTTCAACTTGGAAACAACGCCTTATATGTGGATTTATTAACAATCGTGTATTATAGCACATTAGTCTGAACTCCTAGTTTTAACAAACTCATTTACAAGTGTAGCAACATCTGTTAATAGCTTATAGATAGTGATCCCATTTGCCCAATGCAACGTCCGCCCTCCTCATCAAAGGTAGCCAAGGTCAAACGTGACAGCTTATTGCATAATACTCCATTGCCGTTGTTTTGAATCGGATTAGGCTCTGAAAATATATGAAAGTTTCCGTTATACTTACAATAGCACAGGGTTAAAATTAAGTATTCAGGTGATCAATCCTTCCCCCATTGAGTTCAGAAATCGGAACAACAAAGGCCAAATTCGTAGATACACAGAAAAAAAATATATGAAAAACTTGACTTCATTTTGAAAAAAAAAATTGTAATGTAAATAAGACAGCAATAAATAAATTTTTAAAGAAAGAGGCAAAAAGTGAAAATACACATTATCTGCCTGAAAGTATCAGAAGCTTATGTCCTACATGGCTACATCGACTCGGCTGTTGATGCTGATCAAAAATATATTTACTTTATAGTGTCGGAAATAATTCCTTCACCTTTTAAATACTTTTGCACGAACTAATTATACTCTGTGCACCTTTGGTACAGAGTATAAAAAGAGAAAGCCAATCTTCACCTCGAAGCCGGATGCTACTGAAAAATGCACATTCCGTAACGTTTTAAAGATTGTGAAATCCGTCCCATTGTCAAATGAAGTCACTGGTACAGTGAGTAGAATAAGGAAAACAGCAGGAGAGGACCTGCTTTTCCGCAGAACGCCATTGACATAAATTCGCGGCAAGGCAATAGTCAAGACTATTAAGGGCTTTAGATTCGGGACATGGATGAGGACACAACCAAGGAGAAAATCTGTGCAGCCATAAACTTGGCACTGGTAGACCAGCAGATACATAGTGGTCGAGGATATAATATCGCTCCGGGCGACAAAGGTCCAGGCGACTTAATTAACCAAAGTTGACAAAGTTCGAATCGGTTGGGTTCAGTGCAGGGTGAGGATAAGACCGCAATTGAAAAAATAGAGAGAAGCTAGCATCGGCTCGATCGAAGTTTATATACCCTTGAAGCATGATATATGGCAGCTATACGATATATTCATCCGATTTTGATCATACTCTCTAAAATTATGTTGAAACAGATAATATTCTTAACTAAAAAGTATAAAGACGCTACTATTTTTTCGATCGATCGTTCCTATGGCAGCTACATGCTATACTCTTCCGATTGGATCAAACTTGACAGAATTGTGTGTAAGCATTTAATATTGATAAGTAACGAGTTTGGGATCGATGGCATTGAAAACAAAAAAGTTTTTTATACTAAGACTTTTTTTCCGACCTATCTTTTGTATGGCAGCTATACTATATAGTAGCCCGAATTTCATAAAACTTACTGAAATTGTGTATAATCATAAAGAACTTATAAATACGAGGTTCGGAGACGTTTGCATAGAAAACCAAAAAGTTTTTCTCAGTGAAACAAATTTTTCAACCGATCGTTCCAATGGCAGCTATATGCTATAGTCATCCGTTCCGGCCGATTCCGACAAATGTGCAGCGTATTTGTACCAGAAGACTTCTTGCAAAGTTAGGTTAAGCTATCTTTTAAACTGACGGAGGAGATAGCATAGAATGATTGCTAGCCCTTTGGTCACCCATAAAAAAACGAGAAAAAGATAATAATGAAGATCTACTCTTAAATTAAATTTTGCTCCAGGCTAGTTATTTCTTTTAGAACTCATAGTTAAAAAGTTAAAAGTTAGCTTCCGCTATTTAGTATTTAGCAGAGATTAAGGCCGTAACTGAAACCGTAACCCGTAACCGCTAAAAACACTTTAAAATTTGAAACCGAAACCGTAACCGTACAAATATACCGAAACAAATATATGCGTTAATTTTGTTTTTTCCTCTACTAGTACAATGAACATTTTACATACATAAGAGTTTATTCATTAAAGTTGGCTGCTTATTTATTTTGCGCCGTACTATTGCTAATGGGCTGGCATAACTAGGATGTGCCTGGAAAGTATCTTATATACATTGGTGCTAAAAAGTTATATAGCAAAGAAGCTAGGTACTCCGACGCTGGAAATTTTGTCGGAGCGGAAATTGTTTGATAATTTCCAGAGCCGCTCCGACAATATAGAGTGACCAGGCAACAGGCAACAACTTTCGGATGCATTTTGTGTGGGGCTGGAGGTATAAGCAGTGTTCCTTATTTTGGAGACATACTGCTAGCCAGCCAGCTCGATGGACCGGAGGCGGAAATGTTTGTAAAATAAAATGTTTTTAGCAAAGAAACATTAACTTTGTGTTATATTTCAAGACGGTCGTTTTTCAATTTCCTATCACGAGTGCGAAGGACATTTCCAGTTTGGGCTTTTGCGTAGCACTCTGTCTAACTCTGACTCACTTTGTCGTATGCGTGCTCATGGTGGAATTAAAAAGGTGAACCTAGGCATACATATATTGGCCCTCAGCAGAGGCTGACGGCTTCACTTTGTTAATTACACAGTTAAAATTGCTTAGTTTAAGCACGGTACGGAGTACTCCAAACTGTTTGAGCGCACAAAAAAGTCAATTATTGGGCGTGTGGAAACTTAAAACAAATTAGTGTGCTGAGATAGCCAAAAAATGCCAAATTTGGGATTTTTAAGTTAATCCAACACTGTTGTTTATACAAATTTATTAGAATTTAAAATCATTGTTGGGTGTGATTAAGAGCGTTTTCTTAACCGCATGAAACTTCAGATCATGGGCGGTGCAATTTAAACAATTTCCAGAAAGAATCAACCGTCGCGTCTCATATGCAAAAGTGAACTCAATTTATTCTTAGAACTAACAACTCGCATAGCCTAAGCGAACAAAAGTCGAAGGCGTAAGAGAGGATTAAAACAGTTGACAGTTATATGTACATTCTTACAGTGGGTTCAGATAGTTTAACAATTCATTCAAATATAATAATATTAGAAAACTTCAATGTGTGTATGAAAGAACTGAATATAAAATAAATATACGAAAAGTGGCCCAACATCCCGGCCCCATTGAAAGCACCCAGTTACTTTCAATCGATAGGTAGACGGGCCAGTTTGTGTATTGGGCGTCGAACGATTCCCTTAATTGTTCTGACATCAACGACGCGTACATATCCATCCTTGCCGGGTACAATCGCCTCGATGCGACCCAGGAGCCATCGATGTGGAGGAACATGATCCTCGTGGATTATGACCATGTCGTTGATGGCGATGTTTGGAGACGCCTTGGTCCAGTTTGTTCGAGCTTGAAGTTCGTGAAGATATTCCGTTGACCACCGTCGCCAGATGTGCTGTTTGATTGCGCTCACTCGCCGCCAACGCTCCAGGTGGCCAAGATGCTCGTCTGAGGCTGGCCGTTCTGGAAGCGCACGCAATGCCTCGCCTGTCAGGAAGTGGCCAGGTGTTAGCGGAGACAAGTCGTTTGGATCTGGTGAATGTGGGGTCAATGGGCGAGAGTTAAGTATGGCTTCTGTCTCAGCCGTTACTGTAGCGAGCTCCTCGAATGTTAGCCGGGCATCCATCAAAGTGCGATTAAGTAGACCTTTCGCGCTCTTAACCGCGGCTTCCCAGAGGCCGCCAAAGTGTGGAGCCCTGGGAGGGATAAATCGAGAATTGACAAATTCGTTAGCGCAATACCTTGTGATTATATTTTGGGCTTCAGCTTTGAAAAGGAATTCCTTCAATTCCTTCAGCTTATTGCAGGCGCCTGCGAAATTTGTCGCGTTGTCGCAGAATATGTCGGTGGGCAGTCCACGTCTGGCGATCATGCGTTTCAATGCAGCTATGAATGCATCCGTTGAGAGGTCGGACACGACTTCTATGTATACTGCCTTGGTGGCAAAACACACAAATATTGCGATATAGCTTTTGTAGGGACCCTTTCCCCTGATGCGAAAATATGTGGGAATTGGTCCGCAGAAATCAACTCCGCAGCGTGCAAAGGGCCTAGACAGCGTTAGGCGTTCGACGGGCAAGTTTCCCATCACTTGCTGTAGCATCTTGGGCCGATACCGCATACAGTGAAGGCAAGTCTTGACGACTCGACGAGCAACATCTCGGGCATTCACTATCCAGAATTGTAAGCGTATCAGTCCAACCAGCACCTTTGCGCCAGCGTGGTAGTTGGTGAAGTGAAGGTGTCGAACATAGTTGGTTACAAAGACGTCCTTCTTGGGAAGCATTATGGGATGCCTCTGGGGTTCTGGAACCGATGCGAGTTCCAGACGACCTCCTACTTTAAGAGGTGGGAATCCATTGGTATTCTGTAAGAAAGGAGAAAGAGACTTTAGGTGACTGCGAACCTGTTTTCCCCTTTGGAGGGCGAAAATCTCATCGGCAAAGTGATTCTGCTGCAAATTCCAGATAATGCAGTGTAAAGCCCTTTGAAGTTCTTCGGGGGATAGATGTTTCGTGTCGAATTTCGATTTCCTTGTTGCCTCGCCAAATCGAAACATGAAAGCCACTACCTTTAAGCAGCGTTGGTACGAGCTTATCTCGGAAAGCCGGTCCAAAAGATAGTTTGAGGTAGCCATGGTTGCGAATACCGACTTTCGTTTTTCCATCTCCAAAGCATCTGAGTCGAGATTTAAGCGGGCGTTAGCAGGCCAATTTTGAGCTTCTTGAAGTAAATACGATGGTCCTTTAAACCAGGCCGAATGTGTGAGTTCTGTCAGTGTGCATCCTCTGGAGACCAGATCAGCTGGATTTTGACGAGTTGGAACGAACCTCCATTGGCAATTCGAGTTGTCCTCTTGAATGTCAGAAATGCGATTTCCGACATATGTTGAAAGCGTCGCCGAGTGTTGCCTGATCCAGTGTAGGACAAGCTGCGAGTCACACCATAAAAATGTGGCAGAAACTCGATCGCCGAAGACAGCCAAAACCTTGACATACAGTTGTGCCAAAAGATGTGCTCCACAGAGCTCGAGCTTAGGTAGAGATCTTTTCTTCGTTGGAGCTACCCTAGATTTGGAGGTAACCAAATGCACCATTATCTTGCCATCCTCATCGACCGTTCGTGCATAGATGCAGCATCCATAGGCGCGAATAGACGCGTCGCAGTAGCCGTGTAGTTGCAGCTCTCGTGTCTTTGCCTGCAAGCAAAATCTAGGGGATTGACAGAGCCTCCAACGAAGACAGCGATGATACAAATGTGGTCCATGCTTGATGTAATGGGTGAGGAACTGATTCGTCCCAATTCAACTTGAGTAGCCAAAGTTACTGCAACAAGATTTTTGCGATCATGATTAGTGGTGAAAGTAGTCCTAGCGGGTCAAACAAAGAGGACGCCACCGATAGGATGAAACGTTTTGTGATTCTTTCAGACTGGTCCTTTGGCCTGAAAGTGAATTTAAAGACATCTTGTCGTTGGTCCCAAATTAGACCGAGAGTGCTGGTTGTCGCATCGTCGTCTAAATTAAGATCTTTCATAGTTGTGTCGTTAACGAAGTCCTTGTGATTGGAGTGCCATTTTGCCAGCTCCATTTTTCCTGCCATGAGGATGTTTGTGACTTCGGTTTGGAGTTGTCGAAGGCGATCGAGATTGTCTGCTCCGCATAGAAAATCATCCACATAGAAAGACGATTTGACCGCTTCGGCACCAATTTTGTATTTATCCGCTTGTTGATCAGCTAAATGTACCATGCTGCGAATGGCCAGGTGGGGGGCAGCAGCTGTTCCATATGTGACGGTTGTCAGCTCATACGTACAAAGTTCCTTGTCTGGAGAGTCTCTCCACAAAATGTATTGGAATTTTCGTTGGCTTGGATCTATCAACACCTGCCGGTACATTTTGACTATGTCGGCCGTGATAGCATACAAAAATGTTCGAAAGCGTAAGAGCAAAGAGTACAGGTCAGGTTGTATAGTTGGTCCAACTAGGAGCAGGTCGTTTAGCGATTTTTGTGATGTAGTTTTGCACGAGCCGTCGAAAACTACCCTCAGGCTTGTAGACGTGCTCTTCAATTTCAACACACAATGATGCGGGATATAAAAGTGCGCTTCATCTAGCAGCGGACTAGTAACCAATTTCATATGACCCAAGCGCTCATATTCTTGCATAAATTGTACGTATTGCGCCTTGAGATCTTTGTTATGGTTCAGACGACGCTCAAGGGCCATGAATCTCATTCGAGCCGTGTCGAGAGAGTTGCCGAGTAAATTGGGATCAGCTGTGAATGGTAAATGAACCACGACTCTTCCGTCTTCAGTTTGACGAACAGAGTCTGTAAACAATTCTTCACATTTTCTTTGCTCAGGCGTGTATTTGTCTGCAGGTTTCGAGACTTCCTCAATTTGCCACAACCGTTCCATGTTTTGGTTGATTGATTCGTCCAATGAGAGAAATGTGTTGCCGGTGCTTGCATTGCCGTTATTCCCAGCACGCCCTGAGACGATCCACCCAAAGAGAGTCTTCTGCAAGGTTGGCAAATGTGGGCCGAGCCTTATTTGTCCCACTGACAAGACATTGAAGAACGTTTCGGTACCGAGCAACAAGTCAATGCGGCGAGATTGATAAAACCTTTCATCTGCCAATGGAGCATTTTCAGGAATCTTCCATGAGGAAGTATCTATTTCTGAATCGGGTTGGTACGCTATGTGCGACGTAACGCAAAATTGTATAGGCATTTCCTTCCCTCCTAGGCGTGATTTCAAGGTTGTGGATGTGGTGTGTTTAATGTGCGTGAGTGATTCTCCGATACTTCGAATATCTAGGTGACCTTTAGTGCGAGGGAGTCGAAGTCGTTGTGCGAAATCTTCTGAAATAAAATTAACTTGAGAACAAGAATCAAGTAACGTACGACCTGCCATAAATTGACCAGCGGAATCCTGCACTAGAACCATTGCGGTAGCCAATATAATTCGATCAGGACGGTTGTCCATATGTGTGTGCGCAACAGCTCCAGAGGTTACTTGTTGAGTTTGCGTAAATGTTCTGGCAGGCGGTGTGCTTGTTCCAGCAGGATCACGATGAAGCATTGTGTGGTGCGGTTTTGCACAGAGCCGGCACCTGTTAGAGGATGTACATTTTACTGCGTGATGGCCCTTGCCGAGGCAGTTTACACATAGTGTGTGCTTTTTGACACATTCAAATCTTTCGGAAATAGCCATGTCTCGAAACTGCATGCACTTGAAGATCCTATGATCAGTTCTGGAGCAGATTGGGCATGACTGCGTGGCGCAGTTGAAGCTATGTCCCGTGCGTGATGATTGTTGTTGACGTGGTTTCCCAGCATCCTTGTGCGCGGTAGCGCTGGGCTTGATGGCGGACTCCAAGTGTTGGCAGTGCCGCTCAACAACATTTAGACATGCATTCCAATTAGGGATCGTTGAGAAGTCTAATGATTCATTCCATTTTTGTCTCGTTCCTTCATCGACCTTTTCCATGACGATGGCGATGAGCATGGCTTGCGCAATTTCAGATTCTGTACCTAAAGACATTAGCGAATTGTATAAAGCTGACGCGTTGTCAACAAGGCTGAGTAACTGTGAGCTATTTGGAGTTTTGACATGCGCCAAATTAAACAACGATGCGATGTTGTCTAGGAATACGATTGTTGGGTTATCGTACCTAGAGTTCAGACGAGCCAATGCCTTTGAATAATTATCAGCCGTGACCTGAAACGCCCTTACGGTTTCTAAAGCTGCTCCTTGCAGACAATTAATCAGTTGATTAAATTTTTCGATTGGGGACAATGATGACTGTTGATCGACGACCTGCTTGAATGTAGTGATGAAGTTCTTATACTCCGAATACTTGCCATCGAAAATAGGAAGAGCAAGTCGGGGCAATTTCATAGACGTAACTGTGAACGTTGGTTGACTCGATGTTTCGCCCACAGTAACGTTGTGCGGGTCATCTCCAAGCTGTTCCTTAATGCAAACCTTGATCGAGACGTACAGATCTTCCACTTCGCTGCGGTAGTCAGCCTGTGCCTCATCTGTATCATGTTGCTCAATTTCAGATTGAACAACCATAATTTGCTTGAAATATGCCTCTAATATTGAGAGGCGACAGGTGAGTTCAGCTGGCGACAGCGGCGGCGGCGGCTTGTCGGCTTTCCTATCTGGCTTGACTGCAGTGCTGATACGTGAGATGCTTCTGCGGAGATTGGAGCGCTTTTGCTTTAGGGAATCTAAGGTTGGAGTTGTCATGGTTACGCAGAATACTTTACACAATTTTATTTATTATTTGCGAGAAATTTATAATCTTTGATTTTGTGCAGAACAGAAAGATGGCGAATAGTTTCAGAGCTGCCAATCTGCCGAGATTCTGCAATGAGGCTTCGAACTGAACTTGCAATGAGCACAGTGGACGAGTGTGGCAACGCTAAAGTTCCGATAATGAACCAGTGAACTAGGTTCAATGTGGCCAACTGCGAATTTTATTTGCATGTGCTTATGGCAAAACTTCTGTTGTGTGCGTAAGGCTGCTCACGTACACGCGTACTCACAAGATTGTGTTGAGGTTACGTAGAGATGTGTGTATGAAGTGCCGCCTGTGTGGAGCGAGCGAAGAGAAGAGACAAATAACGGCGACTGAAGTAGCGGGTTATGGGCAGCGGCTTCCACTGATGATGTAGGTTAAGGCGAACGGTGTCCACTGGGACTGAGCAAACTTACAGCCAAGAACGTACGATGATAAGTTTGCTGCTGATGACAGTGGTGTAGACGACAGGGGTCTTCTTAGCGATGAGGTGGGCGACAGGGGCCTTCTTAGCGATGTTATACTTGTGCGCGTAGCTGGGTTGATACAGCGTAGCAATTTCCAGGTGGAATGAACAGACCTGCGACCACTACAATGGTATGCAATGCCCAGGTTTGCTGCTGTGCTTTGGATGAGTGTGCGTGTCCCGTTGATTGAGCGGCGACCGACGAAGTCCAAAGTGCAAATCGTACCACGTGTACTAACGGGCGAGCGATTCGCGTCAAAGTTCAAAGTGGAATTCACTGACGAAGGATAGGAATTTTTCCCGGAATTTTTTAGTATTGTAAATAACACTGCCCCACGTTGGGCGCCAGAATGTTGGGTGTGATTAAGAGCGTTTTCTTAACCGCATGAAACTTCAGATCATGGGCGGTGCAATTTAAACAATTTCCAGAAAGAATCAACCGTCGCGTCTCATATGCAAAAGTGAACTCAATTTATTCTTAGAACTAACAACTCGCATAGCCTAAGCGAACAGAAGTCGAAGGCGTAAGAGAGGATTAGAACAGTTGACAGTTATATGTACATGCTTACAGTGGGTTCAGATAGTTTAACAATTCATTCAAATATAATAAGATTAGAAAACTTCAATGTGTGTATGAAAGAACTGAATATAAAATAAATATACGAAAAGTGGCCCAACAATCATCAATAAAACAAGTGAGAAAGTCGGTCAAGCCCGACTATAACATACTCTGTACCCGGTGTATATGCTGAATGCGTCACTGCCACTGTGTTCATCTCTTAGTTTTTTTTTTCTCCTCTCTCTCTCTTTGATGCATGCAAAGCGGTGTTGTTTGCGTGTGCGTGGGAGGCGTCTATATTACACTTTTTTTTCTCATAACTTGAGAACCGCTCATCCGATCTTTATCATTTCTTTGGCAAATCGATACATATTCCTAATGACTAACTATCTCTAGAAGGTACAAATCATCTATCTACAAAACTGTGGGAGATATGACGTTTTTTCAAAATTGTGGGGGCGGGAGGGGGCGTGGCAAAAATTGAAAATAAACTTGATCTGCCTGCAAGTATAAGAAGCATTTGTCCCATACATGTCAAACCTCTATCTCTTACCATCTCTGAGATCTGTTTGTTCATACGGACGGACAGACGGACAGACGGACAGACAGACGGACAGACAGACGGACAGACGGACATGGCTATATCGACTCGGCTGTTGATGCTGATCAAGAATATATATACTTTATAGGGTCGGAAATGATTCCTTCTCCCTGTTACATACTTTTGCACAAACTTAATATACTCTATGTACCTTCGGTACAGAGTATAAAAATGCAGATATGGAAATACGGATAGTTAAGGGTGCAGCCAGGGGGACCTCTCCCTCACAAATCGTGTTGGAAGAGAGATGAGGATGCCAGAAGCAACCATTAATGTCTCAGTTGCCTTATATTCGGCAAGGGAAGATTTACCAGCCCTATTAGTATTCTGATAATGCGAAGACAGATTGTAAGAACTAATGTACTTCACACAGAATGGCATGTTCAATAGATACGTTAAAGTCACGGTAGCCTGAACGCACTAAAAAGTGCATACGAATCAATGAGTGTGGCTGGTAGCCGACTAGCGCCCTTAGGAGACCGGCATCTCCCAGATAGCCATTTGAAAAGCAAACTTTCGGATATGACATATAATAAATTTGATAAATTTTTGTTGTTGTTGCTTTTATCCCGGACATAATTGTTGCAGATCTTTGTCGACTGCTGCTTGAGGTTCTCCATGTCAACTGCAGCAAAATTATATTTATTGGTGTGGTTCCAAATACTTATCTTTGCCTCTACGGTATTAATCAGCGCAATTTAACCCTTCTTTTCTGACATTTTTATACCCGTTACTCGTAGAGTAAAAAGGGTATACTAAAGTCGTGCAAATGTATGTAACAGGCAGAAGGAATCATTTCCGACCATATAAAGTATATATATTCTTGATCAGCATCAACAGCCGAGTCGATTTAGCCTTGTCCGTCTGTCCGTCCGTCCGTCCGTCCGTCCGTCCGTCCGTCCGTCCGTCCGTCCGTCTGTATGAACACCTAGATCTCAGAGATGGTAAGAGATAGAGGTTTGACATGTATGGGACAAATGCTTCTTTTATCTGCACGCAGATCAAGTTTGTTTCAAATTTTGGCCACGCCCCCTCCCGCCCCCGCAATTTGGAAAAAAGTTATATCTCCTACAGTTTTAAAGATAGAGGACTCGTACCTTCTAGAGATAGTTAGTAATTAGCAAAATGAATCGATTTGCTGAAGAAATGATAAAGATCGGATGAACGGTTCTCAAGTTATGAGCAAAAAAGTGAACCACAGCACGCCCGTTACCACCCCTCCCACCCTAAAAAAATGTTGCATACTTTTTGGATGGTCACACTAAGGAACGCAGGAACACTGTTAAATATGTTTTTTCATGAGTAACGGGTATATCGAAGTCGGTAAGAGCCGACTTTAACTTACGCTCTCGTTTTGCATCTGACCGTCAAAATAAATAAATTTAATTACTTTGGGCGCCCAAAAAAGGTTCGAACAGCTGGAAATGCAATTCACAAAATTCAGAGTTCGACGTTCGACGTTCGATGTTCGTGTGGATTGACGTTTCGTTTCTCTGCGTACACACCGTAAAACGTTTGACGTCAAACGTTTTGCGTGTGGTTTTACAACGTTTTTATACCCTTGGAGAGGGTATATTAAAATTGTCCGGATGTTTGTAACGCACAGAAGGAAGCATCTCCGACCACATAAAGTATATATATTCTTGATCAGCGTCAGATATAGCCATGTACGTCTGTCCGGCCGTCCGTCTGTTTCTATGTTCCTCCGTCAGTTTTAAAGCTATCATAACCAAACTTTGCACGGAGTTTTTTGGTACAAGTACACATTTGTCGGAACTGGCCTGATCGGATGACTATAGCATATAGCTGCCATAGGAACGATCGGTTGAAAATGTAGTTCTAGTGAGAAAAACTTTTTTGTTTTTCATGCTATCGCTACCAATCCTCGTAATTATAAGTTTTTTGTGCTTTCACATAATTTCAGTTCAGTTTTATGCAAATCGGGCAACTATATGGTATAGCTGCCATACAAAAGATAGATCTAAAAAAAGTTTTAGTATGAAAAATTTTTTTGTTTTCACTGCTATCGCTCCCAAACTCGTTACTGATCAATCTGATATGCTAACACATAATTCTGTCAAGTCTGATCCTATTCGGATGACTATAGCATATAGCTATAGCATATATATAGCATAACCATAGAAATGATCGGTCGAAAAAATTTTTTTAGTGAGAAAAACTTTTGTTTTTAATGGTAGTGTGTTTGTACGTTTCAGTTATAAATATTATCTGTCTCAACACAATTTTAGACGATTTGATCAAAATCGGATGAATATATCGTATAGCTGCCATATAAAAAACTGGCAGAAATATATCATGCTCCAAGGGTATATAAACTTCGGTCGAGCCGAAGTTAGCTTCCATCAATTTTTTTTATATGGACTTTTTCGTTTGCGAGCGCTTTTTTGAGTACTCCGTACCGTGCTTAAACAAAATTGAACATTTTTGATTGATAGAAAGATTACACACTCACTCGCACTTGCACACTCGAATAATGGACAACATTAATTCGATTGATTTATCTGGGAAATAAGCCCCAATTCAGGTTCGACGGTAATTTGGAGTGCACTATACGCGGATATGATCATTGATTACACAAGTTAACAAGATTTTCCATCCTCTACAATTTGATTTTACTCCTTATGTAAAATCACGCGCTGAATCCGAAAAATCAAATATCTCAATTATGAAATAATCAATGAACAAGATTCGTGCACCAAATTAAAGCTAATAAAATTATCTTTCAATCGTTCATACATCATTTTATTGTCAAGTTTGTGGTGTAGCTGCTAATTACAAAGATATCCAGAATTATGTTTCATTTTTATCGAAAATTTAAAAAAAAAAAAAAGGAAAAAAAAAACTTCGTCTGTACCGAAGTTTTCATACACTTGAAATAGCTTGTCTCAAGGGTTAGCGACTTCGACCAAACTTCGCAGATCAGCTTAAAAACATTACATATTACCCATGACCGTGTTTGAGAGCAGTAATATTGAGAACAAAACAGTTTTTCTTACTAAAAACCATTTTCCGAACGAACATTTGTATGGCAGCTACAAGAAGTAGTCATCCGATCCGGTCGGTTCCGACATATTAGCAGCGTGCAGTAAAAAGAAGACTCTGTGCAAAGTTTCAGATCGATAGCTCCAAAACTGAGGGACTAGTTCGCGTAGAAACAGACAGACGGACAGACGGACGGACAAAGCCTAATCGACTCAGCTCGTCATGCTGATCAAGAATATATATACTTTATGTGGTCGGAGATGATTCCTTCTATGCGTTGCAAACTTCTGGGCAAAATTATAATACACTTTTCAAGTGTATAAAAACGTAAATTACACTGTTATTTTGCCAAGAAAAAATGCTTTTTCAATTTCTTCCTTTTTTGATGTAACCTAATGTATAAAAAATTCAAAAAGTGTTCATTCATCGACATCTGTTGGAAATTGTACAAGTTATTAGCATTTATCTAAAAAATTAGCAATTTCAGTTTTACCGTTCAAGCGGTAATAAAAATGTCTATGGTCCGTTTTGCTCCCCCGTTTGTGTGCACAGTATTTGAATTTGTTGAAAAGCTTTTAGAGTTCATAGTGTCTGTTATTTGATCCGTTGTACAGTGATTTGGTCCTAGGTAACTGCCGAGGAATCAGCCGATGACTTAGAAAACTATCAAAAACACGCAAAAAACGAAATCCCTTCTGCCAAAGTGAACTAAACGATCTAATAAGGATCTAGATCTTTCAGAGGAATAATCGGAAATTTTAGCATCACGTTTGCTAGAACTTAAATTGTTAAAGGATGATGTCAAAATAACGTACGATAGAGATCGTCAAAAGCGCTATGATAAGTAAATATTACTCGAAAAAGAATATTTGTTATTGCAATGATGTGTGTGGTTTATTTGAGAAGTCAATCGAGCCGTTTGATCCAGTCGAATGTTGTTTGTTTATCGACGGTTGCAAGCTCAGTCTATAAGCTGTATTGTTGCACCAGGGAAACATCAAGCCTTCAATACCGCTAGCGCATGCCGTTAATATAAAAGAATTATATGAATCAATGGTCATATTGCTTGATTTTATTCACTACAAGGAACATTACTGGAAAATTTGCGCAGACCTCAAAGTTCTTGCAATAGTTTCAGGATTGTAACAAGGATATACCAAACACATGTCTTTTTTTGTGCAAATGGGTCAGTCGAGCACGCCACGAGCACTAAGTTCGAAATGAATGTTGGAGCCACTTGTCAGCAAGGAGCAAATTATACTGCCTCCCCTTCAATGAAGGGCCTTCATATTACACTGGGTTTATTTAAAAATTTTGTGAAGCTTTTTGCATTGGCACATGTGAAGAGTGTGTTATCTTACCTATCAGAGGCAAAGACCAAAGAGGGGTTGTTTTTTGGGCCGCAAATTAAAAAACTTTTCGAGGACTCTCAATTAAATTCCTAAAGTCCTAACCAGGGCTGCAAACCGGTTCGGAGTTGAACCGCTCCGGAGTCGGAGACTCCGGGATTTTGGGAAGTCTGCACCGA
Organism: Lordiphosa stackelbergi; assembly: GCA_018904235.1. NCBI lineage: Eukaryota > Metazoa > Arthropoda > Insecta > Diptera > Drosophilidae > Lordiphosa > Lordiphosa stackelbergi. The sequence continues at coordinate 60,601 of JAEIFU010001219.1, forward strand.
ACCTGAACCGGAGCAGGCTAATTTTTATCCGCTCGAACCTGAACCTGAACCGAAGCAAAAAATAGTCAAAAATGGGTTCGGTACAAAAATTATAAAATGTTTTCATTTTCCAATAAAGAACCCTTTTTTTCAATTTGACAAATATGACATAAAAAAAAGTTTAAGAAAAAACTTTTCTAAAAATAAGAATATGAGAGATTTCTTTTGATCGTTGAATTGAAATCAATTGTCCGTTTTCACCCAGCACGTCAGGTACAACGTTTTTAACTTGCTCAAAAGATAAAAATTGTTGGATTTTAATATGGAATGTGGTTATTTTTTGACAAAATCGATTTTTCTCATGTTTTTGTATTTGAGTTTAGCGACCAAATATGCATATGAAATTGGTGTTATTGTTGTATTTTGATTTTTTTTTTGGTTTTTTTTAATAAAAAAAATTAAAAGGTTGCCCATATTCGACGGACCCATGTTTTTTTTTAAAAAATCAAAGAAAAAAATAAAAATTTGGCGGTTGGCAATCTTAATCATTTAATTTGTTCCAAGTAGATTTGTTTACATCAATTTTTGAATATGATATCTCTCAAATGGCCGCCTCTGGCGTTGATGGCGTATTGTGCCCTTTTTGCAGCATTTTCCATCGATTTCGCCAACATTTCGGCCGGAATAGCGGCTATTTCTTCACGAATGTTGTCCTTGAGCTCTTCTACGGTCCTTGGCTTGTTAACGTAAACCTTTGACTTCAAATATCCCCACAAGAAGAAGTCAGGCGGCGTCAAATCGGGCGAACGCGGTGGCCAGTCCAAATCACCACTTTTCGACATCAAACGGCCCGGAAACAATTTCTTCAGAAAATCGATTGTTATGCGACTTGTGTGCGGTGGAGCGCCGTCTTGTTGAAACCAGAACTGCCTCATACGCTTTCGACGAATAATTGGCATCACAAAATTGTTATCATGTCGCGATAACGCTCCTGGTTGATGGTAACAGCATGGCCATTTTCATTTTGGAAGAAAAACGGCCCAATGACCGTTTTCGCACTAACGCCGCACCAAACTGTGACTTTTTCGTCATGAAGAGGCACTTCTTGAATCTCCTGAGGATTTTCAGTGGCGTAAATACGGCAATTTTGCTTATTTACGGTCCCATTTCACACATTTCGGTCACATTTTTTAATTTTTTAAAAGCACGTTGAGTTTTCACAATTGACTTGTTCTGTTGAATGTAAATTTCAACTATTTCAGAGCGCTCGCGTGGCGTGTATTGTTCATTTCTTCTTTTGGGGACTTATTTCATTTTGAAATTCAATTTAGGAAATAATGCCCCAAAAATGAAAAACACCCCAAATTTGAGAAAAATCGTTGTTTTTGTTTTCCATATAAATTTTTGGGGCCTTATTTTTTTTTTTTTTTTTTTTTTTTCTTTTTCGCAGCATCTAACAATCTCACTTCTTTATTTAATATGTTTCTAAAACAAACCAGATTGCTACGCAACATTTGCAGATCTTTTTGAGTTATCAAATCTTGTGTTAGCAGACCGCCCACATAAGTAAGTCTTAAGTGTTTGTTTTCAGGAGTAAAAAATGACGCCTCGCCGGGCTTGCTTGGACAGTCAAACTAACTCTAAACGCTTTCATGGTATTTAGAAGTAATTACAATATCGATTAAGATGGCATTTCTGAGAATAAACATTTTTTACATAAAGCACTAGCAAAATTGTATATTCGTTGCCAAGTATTTTATCTTTAGTTAAACTTAACTCGATACTTCTGCGAATAAAGTACTTTCTTATATTTTAGTTAAAACTTATAATGTTAAACTTTAAAACCGGCAAAAACAATGGTGAAAATTCTGTATAAAAAATTTGAACTAAGTACATTTACTGAATAAATGAGAGTCTATTGGGCAAGATTTGTCAAAGTAATATTTTATTCTAATAACTGTAACCGTTACCGAAACCCGAAAGAGCATAAGACTAATAACCCTAACCCTAACCGTAACCCATATCTCACAACCGTAATATAACCGTAACCGGAAAAAGCGATCGGCCGTTACCCAAACTGTTATTCGTTTCGGTTTTAATCTCTGGTATTTAGAAATCAATGGTAGAACAAGTTCGATTATACTTTTTAAAATGTTCTGCATGTTTGTAACGCATATAAGAAAGCATGTCCACTCGGAACGGGCAAGATCGGACATTTAACAACTAGAAGATACCTTCTTAGAATCCTGCATTAGTTTGTGCTTTCCAAGAGTGGGCGACTTTTATAGCTTAAAATATTTTGGATTTTAGATTTTAATTAAGTTATAACTAAAAAAAAGTATGTCCTAACAAAAAGCTGCAGCGGTGCATCAGAAAGGCCAAAAGAGCAGCAAAATACATACTAATCATTAACTTTCGCATGCTCTAAGAATATCACAGTCAGGCTTGACCGACTCTCTTACTTGTTTCAGTATAAGTATTTAAAATACACAGCCCTATTTTATAATAAGCGAACATTTGGGACTGCAGTAATTAATTATTTACCATCGTGAAATTGTTCTGTTAAGTTTCCTTCTTGCTTCCTGATTTTGATTTGATCCGTGAAGTGTGAAATAAGTGCGTCTATCATTGCAGCTTGCTTGGAAAATACCTGCACAAGCTTTGATACTTGTATTCCATTCTCAACGGCATCAAACTGAAAATAATAATTCTTTGTTTCATAACTTTTCCTAAACTATTTAAAGCTTACCTGTAAAAAGATGCACGTCAAGCATTCAGGGTCATCACTGGCACTTGGTTTCGCATAGTCCCACGACATGTCCTCGTACCTTAGCCCCAACAGTAGCGTCTTGATATAAAAAGCGAACATAACACTATAATTAGTTTCATTCCGAAAGAAGCAAACCCCTTTCAAAAATTGTGATTTGCTGGTATCAACTGAGCTTTAATGAAAAATCATACAAAAGAAAACTTTATACTCACGCTTTCATAAGGGTCTATTATAAAAACTCCTTTCTCATTAACACCGATTAGAACCTCCATATCTTTATGGTTCACCAATGACAGAATACCTCTAACAGGTTGTTCCATTTGTCCATGAAAAAATGCAGCGCTGCGGAATAGAAAATCATGATGCATTCTTAGATATTTTTCAAATAAAACATTATAATACGTAGCAGATAACTGATCAGATCATTCCTTGTGGCGCAAAGCTTTGTGTCTGTGTTTATTTGCTATCACTATCTGACTCGAGGCACGGAGTGGTGCAACTGGTAGGGTGTGAGACTGTTGTGCGGGAGGCGTGGTTTCTATGCCACCTCGGAATATCTAAAAAAAGCTATTGCCACCAGCTGTAAAGTAACTAGCCATGAAAAAGCTTCTTAACTTTTCACAACTCTCCAAAAACCAATTTTGCAAAAGATTGGATTTTTCGAATGGTTTAAAAAATTATTTATTGATTAACCCCACCACGCAGGTGGGAAAACATCTTTATACAACAATTTTCCGGACTTTTCAAAATTTAAAAATCGCGTTGGCAATATTTTGAACAGTTTTTCTCCCTTTTTCCGAATTTGGGATAGACTTTAAAAGGTGAATTTCCGGAAGACAGGTATGCATATATAGTTAAATTTTCATAAGGGCCTTTGCAAATGATTTTGAACCTGATCGGATGAAAAGGAAAAAGTTTCACACAACAGTATTCCGTGATTTTTTCACATTTCCTGAGTGAATTTTCCAAAATGAAATCGTAGCACTTACTTGCTGCATAAGAGAAAACAAGTGCGAAAAATTCAGATTCCTATCTCTTATGGATTGGGCAATTTGCTGGTTTGCAGCATTCAACAGTCTGTCAGTCAATTAGTCAGATTGAACCCACTAATATAAATAAATAGATATTTGGCTTTACATCCTAAGGAGCCAAGCCGTTATTTTCCCAAACTTTTGGCTTGTGTGCTATAGTTTAATGCTAAAGTTATGTGATATACTGTGGCGAAAGAAATTTTCTGTCGATCTGCGTACGAGGCTTTAGCATAAAAATCATTTGATCTGCGTACAGACAATAGAAGTCCACAATTAAAATTTTGTTGCTCTAGCTCTTCTAGTTTTTGATATCTAGGAGTTCATCGGAAGCCGGATAGGGCTTGATCAACTCTGCTATTGATGCTGATTAAGAATAAACTGTAGCGAACCTGGGATATGTCTGCCCAGGATCGTGAACTAGATTCCTGGGACCGCAATCGATACTGATGGCAGTGTCACGTTTTCACCACAAAAATCGCGATCGCATAAAATTCTCTCGAATTTGATTTCGCCCTGCCACAGAGCCTGTTTGAAGTGATTTGCAAATCGCACACTCTTGAGTCGGCGATTTCCTTAAATAAGCTTATAAATGCATTTTGATAAAAAAAAGGGCTTTCTGATTCATAAACGGTGTTCAATTTGTGAATAATCTACATCAAAAAAATGAATCATTTAACACGTTAAGTGCATTGTAATGCAAAATTGACTAGCCCCAAAGGGCATTTTATTAAAGTTAAGTTTATTAAATTAGCATTTTAATGAAGCGCTAGTTAAATTTGTCGCTCTGCAGCTCACCATGTAATGGTCGCAAGGACCATTGAAAAAGCCAACAAAAAAATTAGAACCCATTTATCCTAAATTGTTTGAAATAAATAGTAAAAATTATTTTTGTACACCATGGGTTTTAGATCAGCGATTTAAAAATAGCGCCAACGAGCACTTGTATCGAAGACACAACCCTACGATAGCTTAAATTATCGATACATGCAGTGTTGCATACAAGCTAGGTCATCTGTCAAACTACGCTTCCGTCTGCTTCTTGCTACTCACTTCCTTTTTCTTGGCGAGCGCTGAAAGCGAGCAAGCGATCTTAATTGGAAACAAAGAAAGTAATCCAAGTTTTTCTAAGCCATCATCATCGCTTTTACTCCCCTTTTAAGGGAAACCAATTTGTCATCGAGTTCATCAGAAACCAGGTTGGTATTTTGGTGAAAATCCAAGAAAACTCCAAATAAAATTACTAATGCAGGCTTGGCCATGTGCCTGTTGTACCTTCTTCTATTAGTTTTTTTGTATGGTTAAGACCCCCACTTAATTGCGCTGGCAATTTTACCGACCAGGACAGCGAAGTCTCGCGAACGCCAGAGAAGTCTTAGCGCAGGCAGCGAAGTCTCGCCAATGCCAGCAAAGCCTTGCCGCAGGCAGCGCAGTTTCTTCAAACGCCAAAGAGTCTGATCGTGTAAATTGTTCTCACAGAAGTTTACTTGTGATTCAACGCGCCAAAGATGCGAGAAAAAAAATTAAATTGCTAAATTGAAGTGTATTTACGTGTGTGCAATTTGGTAAAACTTGGAAAATAGAAACGATTGTAAAGCCAAAGTAACCTCAACTAAAAATTTTCCCTAAATAGGTAAATCTCTACAAGGAGTACAAAAATGTAAAGCCAAAGAAACCTCAAGGAAAAGTCTCCCTAAATAGGTAAATCTCTACATGAAGTACAAAACCAAACACCAAATCCAAAAATTTATGACACATCACCCCAATAAAATTTAAAATCAACAACAACAACATCGCGTTAACGAGTAGGCCTTCATCGTCGATTAAATTTGGTGAGTAAAACATAAAAACTAAGCACCCTGTATTGGACGGTGTGAAAGTTTCCACATGTGCAACGGGAGTGATTGATCTAAGAGAGTGATTGATCCCGTACGAACTTTAAGACTTCGTTCTTGAAAATAATTAAGAGCAAATAACATCATAGCGAAAGCTTGGCTTGAAGTTCTTACGATTTCTTTTCTTTGTTGGATTTGTGGTTTTCAGGAGGAGCTTTACCCATATAATAAAATCTTTGTTTGTTTATCTCGCATCCTATTCGCGTCTTTTTCGTATTCAACTCGAGCTTTTTCTCACCAAGTTGTATAATTTCTACGTTTGAAGCGCTCAGCTAATCACTAATGATGACAAATTGAAGGCTACCCTTTGCCAGAGACAACTTATTTTGATTTGACAATTTAAAAACTAGCGCTATTCCTTGTATCGTAAACTATACTATATTGTTCTTATTTAAAATGACAAGCTAATGAATTATTAAAATTATTACACATACCCATGGGAATACAAATTCACATACACATATTTTTACTTATATTTAATTGCATATTTCTTTATCTTACCAAATACCTTTATTATCTTTTACAGTGGTGAATGAAAAGTAAATAAAATGAGAACAATGAAATTAAAAAATTTAATTAAACCTTAAAACGGAATAGAATAAAAATACTTGTAAGGAATATGAAGATAAATTACCATAGAAGTTAAGAATTTACTTAAAAAAGTACGAAGCCGAAACAGCGAATCATTTGTATAATAAAATTCCTTAGGGTGACCCCTTGAAGTATTAAAAATGAGTTTTGATGCGTAAAACACGATTTAAAAATAAAAATAAATTTGTGCAATTTCCGGCAATTTTCCGACCGTCAGGTCAAAATTTCCAACTTTGCAAAATCACATTTCAAACTATTTCGTATTTCGCAGATGTGGGTGGGATAGGTGGGAAGTGGGTGTGCATTAGACTGAACATAATCGTATGGGAATTTTTTTTTTAAATGTTCTGTTCCTCAGTGTCCAAAAAATTCGTAGTAATTTCTAGTTACCGTAATGAGAAACAAAAATTCAAAATTTTAAGGTGTAATACTGGCGCCGCACAGTGTAAGATTTTGCCAATCTAGGGGGACTTTAATCAAAAAAAAAAGTGCTTCAAATTGAATGATTTTTTTTTTTAAATGCTAGTAAAATATCCACTTGTTATGAAAAGAAACAAAAATCAGAGTTAAATTATCATTAACTGCAATAAAATAGTCATTAAACATGCCACATTGCAACGCTTGAAAAATTCAATTTAACAACTCGCATCAGGCACAAAATTAAAGTGATTAAAATTTAGCCGTCAGTGTCTTGTTTCCAAGAAGAGCTATTTTTTTCTTATTCTTGAATAGTTGAACTGCAAAAATTTCAATACCTGGTCTAAATACCTTTACTGGAACATTTTATATAATTTTTTTTATAAACACCTAAAAACTAGGCAAATTGCAAAAAATCATGTTGCTTTTATGGACTACAACTTGTAAGTTCCATCGAGTTCGGCGATGCCACCACATGGAGAACAAGCGTGTAGATCCCCAGAACATACATATTCCCAAAAAAAAACTGTCCGCATGTTTCCGCCATTTTGAGTTTTTCGTTTTAATATAAGACCAATTTTCGAACAAAATCACGTGTAATTCGCATGTTTTTTTTTATCTACTCCGTCAGTTTTAAAGCTATCGTTACCAAACCTTGCACAATGTCTTGAAATTACATACAGGCTGTATATGTGTCGTAACCAGCCTGATCGGATGACTATACCATATAGCTGCCATAGGAACGCTCGGTCGGAAAACTAGTTTTTGTGAGAAAAACTTTTTTGTTTTCAGTGATAACGTCAGCAAACTTGTCAATTATTTATTTAATATGCTTTCACACAATTCTGCAAAGTTTCATCAAAATCGGGTGACTCTATCGTATAGCTCCCATATGAAAATCGTTTTCTGGCTAATACTGAAAAAAAACGATATTGTATGGGAGGTGGGAGTAGTTTTTGTCCGATGTTGTTCATCTTGAAAACATATTTCCGTATGTCCAAAAAACTCTTCCATTTCAAATTTCAAGTCGATATCTCTCAAACTACGGCCGCAGTTGATTTAAGTCCCCCTAGATTGGCAAAATCTTACACTGTGCGCCGTGGGCTTAAAGTTGCTATATTAAATTTCAATTTTTCCTTTTTCATTTTACTTCTTCGTAGAAGTAACCTTTGAGATGCCAAACATTGTTGTTGAATTTAAAATCTATTTTTAAAAATATTTTATGCAAATGTGGGACATAGAGGATTCGAATAGCATTTATTTGATTGGCGCCTTGCGGGCAGAGCTCAATTCAGCAAAGCTATCTAGAAAAGATGTCTTGGCGGTTCTTCTGCATAATCCAAGATGCAAATACTCATTTAGGGTCAGCCTAAACCTCAATATCCTTCGAATTAATGGTGTTTTCAAGTCATTTGGCTTACCAGGAAACTAGGAAGAAATGTGTGCAGAAGCTCAAGGAAAGAATGGTGGTCGCGATAAAGAGTTATACTGCAACAGAGAAAGGACTTTTATGGACTGTTTATTTACTGAAAGCCTCAAAGATGTGAATGATGTCGGAGAAAGAGGCGTGAAACTAGCTGAGGACTTCAATGAGCTTTTTACAAAACTCGATGCTGCACCTTCTTCAATGCATCGAAGAACACAGACAATCCAATCCTAGCAAAAGAACTGTAAACGAAAAATTGGATATACAGCTCCTCCAACGGGGCCAAGCCAAGCTTCTCTCAAAAAGCAAAGCAAAAGAGCTACTATTATGAATAAATTTGAATAACCACTTTTAAGTTACACTTTTTATACACTTGAAAAGTGTATTATAATTTTGCCCAGAAGTGTGCAACGCATAGAAGGAATCATCTCCGACCACATAAAGTATATATATTCTTGATCAGCATGACGAGCTGAGTCGATTAAGCTTTGTCCGTCCGTCTGTCCGTCTGTCTGTTTCTACGCGAACTAGTCCCTCAGTTTTGGAGCTATCGAGCTGAAACTTTGCACAGAGTCTTCTTTTTACTGCACGCTGCTAATATGTCGGAACCGACCGGATCGGATAACTACTTCTTGTAGCTGCCATACAAATGTTCGGTCGGAAAATGGATTTTAGTGAGAAAAACTGTTTTGCTCTCAATATAACTGCTCTCAAACACGGTCATGGGTAATATGTAACGTTTTTAAGCTGATTTGCGAAGTTTGGTCGAAGTCGCTAACCGTTGAGACAAGCTATTTCAAGTGTATCAAAACTTCGGTACAGACGAAGTTAGCTTTGCCTTTCTCGTTTTTATTTATTTTTAATTTTTTGGCCGGCCATTTAAATTACAGTTTTTTGCCATCCAACAACTTTTGTGGAATGACTCGTAATGTCGACTCGTATATGATAGTTTTTGGTTTCTTGTTCGGTTTGTATGCATATCCATGATTAGTAAAAAACCTTGAAAGCAAAGCGATTAAATTTGCTGAACACTTTATTTTATTCTTGGACAATGGTCAAATTATGAAGAATTCCACGCAAACAAAGCCAGCGGAACATGGAATGTTCGGGTGAAAAATGCTTACGCCCAAGGACCACTTCATCTCACGGTATGTCACATACCGATCCTGCAGTATTAATTCAGGCACAGCATTGATTGTTTCTGGCACAGCAACCGTTTTTAAGTTGAACATAAACGTTTGGCATCTCAAAGCTTGCTTTAGTGAAATAGTAAAATGAACAAGTAAGACCGTTGCAGTCGAGTAGCCCGACTTCAATATACCCTGTACAATTGACAACGAGAGCGTAAGTTAAAGTCGGCTCTAACCGACTTCGATAAACCCGCTACTCATGAAAAAACATGTTTAACAGTGCTCCTGCGTTCCTTAGGGTGACCATCCGAAAAGTAGGCAACATTTTTTTTAGGGTGAGTGGGGTGGTAGCGGGGGGCTTGGTTCGCTTTTTTGCTCATAACTTCTGAACCGTTCATCCGATTTTTATCGGATTTATTTTCTTCGGCAAATCGATTCATTTTGCTAATTACTAACTATCTCTCTACGAATCGTCTATCTTCAAAACTGTGGGAGATATAACGTTTTTTCCAAATTTCGGGGGCGGGAGGGGCGTGGCCAAAATTTGAAACAAACTTGATCTGCGTGCAGACAAAAGAAGCATTTGTCCCATACATGTCAAACCTCTATCTTTTACCATCTCTGAGATCGACGCGTTCATACAGACAGACGGACAGACGGACGGACGGACAGACGGACATGCCTAAATCGACTCGGCTGTTGATGCTCCTCAAGAATATATATACTTTATAGGGTCGGAAATGTTTCGTTCTCCTTGTTACATACATTTGCACAACTTCATGATCCCCTTTTAAATTCAGAACGTCGTCATCGCTGAGTCAGTGACGCTGACCTTGATGTCACGATGAATATATAAAAGGGCCACTACATTTAATAGGGTCTCCCCTATCGAATTCCTCAAATATGTCTTTAAAATCTACAAAGAAGAAAAAGACCTTTCGGCAGCGGATGTTGTAATTGGCAATGACATGAATATTTGTTTTCTGCATTGTTTCTTTCAAGGTTTTTGGATGAAAGGCGTTGGCCATGTGTCGTCTCCAAAGTTTTATTTCAGGGATTCCCTCAGCAGTTGAGCAGGTAACAAATGTAGCACAGCGTTCGAAAATTGAATTTGTATTGCTTCCATCCTCCGAGCTCCAAATTTGATTAAATTTTTGAATGCAGCTAAAGCCAAGCAACACTGATTTATGGTTAGATAGCCTGTGTTCAATCTGTGACAATGCAGAATCCAAAAATGGCAAAACCAGCACTTCGAAGTAAAAAACTCGATTTTTGCTAAAAAAAAATCGCGGTTAATTTGTTATTAAAAAATAGAAAAAGATGAAAACAAAACAAAATCTTCCTGATTACCTCCAAAATGCGTACCAACTTTTTGGATCGATTCAGTAGATTTTGCGTTCTGATGTACACGAACCTTAAAAAGACGTTTTCGGGAAAATTGATTTAAAGTTTTTCATACGGTAGCAAACAGGTAACACGGCCGGTCGTTTGAAACGCTGTAACCCGTTAGTTTTACCGGAGACAAAATATTCTCGACATATTGTTCATTCAGGGAAAAAAAATGAAAAAAAAATAGTTTTAAAACCATACCCCCATACCATACCCCTTAAGCGTCTAGGAATCACAATAGAAATGCATTTTTCGGTGCAAAACGCTGAAACCTCAGAAAATATGTTTTCAAACACAGTTTCAGCATTTTTGCGCATATCCTTCAGTTTGGCTGTAAAGGTATCTGTAAATTTCTTCGCTGTTTCCAAGTAGACCCCGGACCGAACTATCTGCAAAATTTTAGAGGTTTCCTGGTTCTTTCTCATGTAACTTAACATAATTTGTAGCTCTATAGTATAGAGTCTACACACAGCAGTCACAAAGTTATTTAATAACAGCTAATCAATTGTCTCAATAACATAGCTTCGACTTGTAGCAATGTGCTTGTGAGCTGCGTAACTCATTTTTGAGTTATACCATATATAGGGTATATACACTCAGAAAATCTTTTAATCTTTCTATATTTAAGAAAATCAGTCACGTATTGAAAACGCTTAAAGTTTAGAAATAATTAAAATTGTCCGACGAAGCAGATGGCAGGCATATATCATACCCTGAGGGTATATAAACTTCGGTCGAGCCGAAGTTAGCTCTATTTTTATTGAACACATTTTTTCTGAAGTTGAGTAAAGTTGGCATAAAACGGAATTTTTATAAAAAAATATCTTAGATATCAAATTTATTTCTAAATTTTTAGGGCGATTTCATTTCTTGACAGAATTTTCTTAAGCACAGAAAAATAATTTTCAGAGTGAAGATTCGAACTACTTCTGAGCCGGGCAATCTTGTTTGTTATGGAAGTTAACTTCATAGTATAACTTCCAACTTCTTATTGCAGTTGCTATCTGAAGGACAGATAAAACGAGAGCGTAAGTTAAAGTCGGCTCTAACCGACTTCGATATACCCGTTACTCAAGAAAAAACATGTTTAACAGTGTTCCCGCGTACCTTAGTGTGACCATCCAAAAAGTATGCAACATATTTTTAGGGTGGTAGCGGGGAGGGCTTGGTTCACTTTTTTGCTTATAACTTGAGAACCGCTTATCCGATCTTTATCATTCCTTCGGCAAATCGACTCATTTTGCTAATTACTAACTATCTCTAGAAGGTACGAATCCTATCTTTAAAACTGTAGGAGATATAACTTTTTCCAAATTGCGGGGGCGGGAGGGGGCGTGGCCAAAATTTGAAACAAACTTGATCTGCGTGCAGATAAAAGAAGCATTTGTCCCATACATGTCAAACCTCTATCTCTTACCATCTCTGAGATATAGGTGTTCATACAGACGGACGGACGGACGGACGGACGGACAGACGGACAAGGCTAAATCGACTCGGCTGTTGATGCTGATCAAGAATATGTATACTTTATATGGTCGGAAATGATTCCTTCTGCCTGTTACATACATTTGCACGACTTTAGTATACCCTTTTTACTCTACGAGTAACGGGTATAAAAATAAAAAACGTTAACTCACCCATAAAATGGCAGTGCCCAGCAAAACTCCAAATATTTTCGCATCAACTTCCGAGTTGTAGCTGTTTGCGGCACTCGCTTAAACTGTTCCAACAGTTTTACCTCAGCGGAATTCTTTTGACTTATGGGCAACCACAACCAGTTTGAGCTCTTGGCAACGTGCGTTGGTAAAAATCTTGATTGGTTTTCCCTAAATGACGGCAGCAGTTTTGTTAAGATTATGATTTGATCGTATTTTAGGAGACAACTTACCGAAAAAATCCAATAGTGTGAGTATGAGAATTATATGGACCCAGTTCGATTCGAGCTTGAATACCACCCAACATCAGCGAATGCACAGGCTCCATAATATATCTTCCAACCAAGACATTGTTCTTAGCTTCCTCATAGAGAAGCTCCAAAATTCGATGATCTCTGTAATAAGTGAACAGAAAAACAGCTTTGGGAAAAGTACCTAATATGATCTATAAATCATACTTGATTTTTTCTTCGTCTCTTTTTGAAAAGAACACATTTCGCTTAAGTATAATCATAGGTTCGTCATATTTTCGATCAATTGGACTTCCACTGCTAAACTTCTCAAGAAGGCTTGGCCACGCAACTCGTACAATATACGGGCAGTGATGCGCTTTTAGTTGCATCTCTAATAGGGCACTTGTCATCCATAAGCCAAAAATGCTTTGCGCAAGCAATTTATTGGAAATTCCCAATTCTTCGCATCCCAAAGCAGCTGCCAGCATTACTTGAGAAGGGCATTGCGCTGTACCCTCGATCTCCATGTGTACGGCAACTCGTGACATGAGGTATACACATGTTGGTATGACCTATAATTAACCGTATTATTATTATAAGTACTAAGAAAAAGATTCGAGCCCTTAAGGCCAATGTACATTTTGCAGTGCACGCGCTACTATAGAGGAAGACTTTCCGGCACTTGTGAAATTGGAAGAAGTGTTGACTCCAAGCATTCGTTTTGAACTCGCAGGATTCGGTTGAGAGTCGCTGCTATTGGTACACTTTTGTTGAACGGGTAAAAATTGAGCATTAGTAAGAACACCTGAAAATATAAAAAAATAAATTAAAAAATTTAGTAGAGGAAAGCTAACTTCGGATTGACCAAAGTTTATATACCCTTGCAGCTAGTATAATTCATATAATTAAAGTTTTTAAGTGATTTTTTTTTTCCAAAATTTAATTTTTGCCATAAGCTGAGTTATATCCCAAACCGAGTAATAGATGGCACCACTATTTTTACCATTTGCTTCGTGTTTTATGGCGCTTACGATATATTTCTCCGATTTTGATCAAACTCCCCAAAATTGTGTGAAAACCGATAATATTCATAACTGGAAAATATGAAGACTATCTTTGAAAAAAAATAAAGTTTTTCTCACTAGAACTAGTTTTCTGACCGATCATGCTTATGGCAGCTATATGCAGTGGCGTAGGCAGGATTTTTTGAGGGGTGGTTTTGGAAACAAAATTTTTCAAAGGCGAATACAAAGGCCATAATTTCATGGTTTTTTCTAAATGTCATAATAATACATGTTATGTCAAAAATAATTTTTGGGACATTTTTTGAACAATTTTTGAATTACCTCTAGCACTAAACTGCATTAGTATTTCCAGGTCTAAGTGTCTTAGACAACTTTTTTTAATTTGATGTGACTTAAACAATTTCCTGCGTAATTTTCCATTTCATTTTTATCGTGAAGCTAAATCGAAATAATAAAATTTTAGGTTGAGCACAAATGCCTTTTACGTCTAAAAATGTTTATAACGCGGGGCAGACTTATTGATAGTAGAAAAGGTTGATTAATAAAATTATATTTCAAAGTGTTTCTGAGGTGGAAAGACCAACAAGAATTAAAAAAAATCCAGTGCGATTTTATTTTACAAACTTACACACACAAAACATAGAAAGGTCCTTTCGGAATGAGAAGGGCGAATTACCACATTATTGCTTTCTTCTATATCGGTTATACAATACGGGAAACGGGCATTGGTTGCTTGTCCAATTCCTGTACAGTTAAAAAGACTTGACCGAAACCGAAATTTAAATCGATTTTAATCCCTGCTTTGAAGGTAAAATTGAATAAAAGAGAAAAAAGAGCTCCGCCCACACTTTTTTAAAATCGCGTGTGAAGTAAGTGAGTATTCACAAACAGCTTAAGCAATACACATTGAAAAACTGTAGTGATGTGTAGTGCAAATTTTAACATTTTGCCCTCAAGTATTTGGAACTATGTTTCCAAATCAAAAAACGTAGTACACGTCGCTTAGGGCCGTTGCTGCCATCCAGATGGACTTTGTTGCCATCTACTTCATCCTCATTGATTTCAAAACTATGTACATGCTTAACCAAATAATGTATTTTTATGTATGCGCACAAATGTTCACACTGAAAAATATTTAAAATCGAAAAACAACTGCTTTAGCAGCAGTTGTTTTTCGCTGGGCTAAAGCAGTTGTTTTTCGATTTTAAATATTTTTCAGATGTGCTTTAGCAGCAGTTGTTTTTCGATTTTAAATATTTTTCAGTGTGAACATTTGTGCGCATACATAAAAAACCAGTTAAGTCTGAATTGATAATAAGTAGGGGAGAATGGGGGGTTCTGAGCCGCTGGGGGTTGTGAGCCACTCGAATATTGGCCACAAAAAAAATATATTTAAACTTTTTGTTAATGTCATGTGTCTCCCTTCTTACTACCTAACTTTTGGCAAGCAACCTATCAGTCTACACCTTCTTTAAGTTCGTGAACCAGAACTCGACTTTTTTTCAAAAAAAATTTTTAATTTTTGACTTGTGAATATTATATAACATTTTTTAGTAACGACAAAAGTAAGTATAAGGGAATTATCTTTGCTCAATTGACTTTTTAATAGATATATGTTTTTTTTGTAACAATTTTTATTTGGTTATGTGACGTCAGTGTATCAAAACTTCTGTGCAGACGAAGTTAGCTTTGCCTTTCTCGTTTTGACTTTAAGTATTCTAAAAAAAATGGTGTGAGATAAGTATTATACTTGCTGGTCACACTGATCGTGCGGTTTGTTTTTGTTTTGGCGCTCCGCGTATTAATTAAAATTTATATTCTAAAATCGTTCGGCAGACAGCAAAAAATTGTCAAGCGTTTTTTGCCAAGTGACTATTGTGTTTCAACGGGTGCCCCGTCCCCTTGAGTTTGTGCAAAACCAATTGGTTGCCGCCAGCAGCCGCCGCCAGGAGTCAGGTGCTGCACCTGTTTGCCCACCCACTAAGAGATCCTCCCACCCGCACAGTGACGTGCAGAGCATCACAAAGAGTTTTCACCCCAATATTTGAATAATAAACATTTTAGCCATTAGCCACTGCTATTATTTAAATATAAATTCAGTGGTTTTGGTTGACGACGTAAGCTCCACATTACGTTTCACGTCATTTTATTACGCTCCACAAAAGCGTACGCTAAACTTTAAAAGTGTTCGCGCTGACAATTAATTAGTGCTGACACTTTTAGCTAGAGATTTTAGTTGTGATTTTGGCCGTTTTACAGCCGGAACCCCGCTTTAGTTCGAGTTCTTATCGTTTCGCTCTGTTTTTCGTTACACCCAAAACGGAAGCAAAGGCAAATGATGGGGATTTGTGTAAAGTGGGTGTCTGGAGGTTCAAATGGCTAAAACC